>JAKUCM010000832.1:0-86634 GCA_023374145.1 Lepidium sativum | reverse complement strand
GAGAGAGAATGTTGTAGACATTCACGATTCTCCTCTTCTTTCAATATCATTTCTTGGTCAGAGTTCTTTCTAGTTACCTATGCGAGTTCTAAATCTTCTTTTCAACGTTTGAAGATCTCTTGGTAATACATTCTACTTTTAGTTGTAAATCCCTAAATACTAACATCGAACCTAGTACTTATCTTCAAAACATTTAGTCTAGATAAATTGTATCTAAAAGCTTGCAAATATTGCGAAATCATTGAATATCTGAACTTAAAATCTGAATCTAGAGAAATTGAAACTATAATCATTGAAACTTGTAACGATTCTCATATTAGAAGATTTGTTAATCGAACCTAAAACTTCAAAAATTTCACCTAGTAGATGTTTGTTTGCAGATCAGAGAAGAGATAGCATAAGAGATCGGAGAAATAAATTACAGAGATATATAGTTATTTTTCCTTATGTGAGAGAGAAAGAGATTTTTTAGGAAAATTTATGGTTTTTCAAAGAAATGGGAGGGACAGAACAATCTTTTCGGATTAGTGAAAATGGTAGGGTTGAAAGAATATGGTAGATGAGGGGGCATTTATGAAGTGAACCTATTTTATATCGGGTTTAATTTGGTTTTTGGATTTGGATATTCAAACTATTAGCCAAAATACAATAGTGGATTGATTTTATAAAATATTTTAAATATATTTTTTAAGTATAAGAGAAGTTATTTAAGAGTTTCTATTAAACTGAATTGTTTTATAGATATACTATTGTTTAACTTTTTACTGAACTATTGTTTAAAATTTTACCATATTTAAATAGTTTTTTCAGTCATCATTTAAATTTGTTTTACATCGCTAATATCTTTTACACCCATAATTTTTTTTCACAAATATGTGTATATTATGTATAATAAAGCGATCCTCAAAATTAGTAAGGATAAAAAATGAACCATTTGTATGATGAGCAAACCAGTTTTTGGTTTTTAGTTTTTACTTTTTGTTTTTTAGTTTTTGATTTTTAGTTTTAGTTTTTTAGTTTTAGTTTTTGGTTTTTGTAGTAAATTAAGTTTTTCAAAATCATAAATGGCAACATTCATAGTTTTTGGTTTTTCAACTTTATTTTTTTTTCTATTTTTTTAATATTTCCATTTTAAAATGTTTTCTTACATCTATGAAAAATAATATATTAAATTTGAGTAGTAAAATTTTTACCCAGATAAATAACATAATTAAAAACAAAAAATTGGCAAAAAAATAAATAGTATCAAAATATAAAATATGTATTAAAATTTATAAATTTTATAGATAATGCTAAATTCTATTGAATATTATATATACTTTTAAAAATTCACAAGTCATTATTTTAGTTGAATGCATTTTTAAAAAATTCTAGTATAACAATAATAGAATAAAATATATAAAATTTGTGTTTTGTTAAATAAAAACTTATGAAAATGACGATAAAAAACTACAAAAAGTTGGTTTTTGGTTTTTGTGTTATAATGTAAAAAATTTCTAAAAACTAGTTTTTGAAAAGCAACTTTTACAAAATTATGATCGGCTAAAAAATGTTTTTGTAAAAACAAAAACCAAAAACTGGTGCGAGTCAAGGTTATGTTGGTGTCATGTATTACAGACATAATGATTGGGTAATTTCTGAAAGGACTTTATCTAATTCCAAGTAATATAGAACGTGGACGATGTAATGTTTATTAGACTAGTATAACATAAATAGTACATAGGCGAGTGCTATCTATTCTTCTGAAACTTGTTTTCTAGGCAGTGATATACTTTATGTGTGGCGTGAGAGGAATGCGAATCCAAGAAAACTCTTCCAAAACTATTGTCTCACTTTGTCATCACATATATAAGACTATTATAGCAGCTTTAACAGCTACTCTTAATAAAGTTCTTAGGCATTAGTAAATTAAAAAAAAAAAAAGGTGATATAGTTTAGAAACGTTTCTTAACAACGAGATTAAAGAAATTTTAAGAGACGCATCAGACTATTATTGGATGTAGAGTTTCCTTAATAAAAAAAAATCACGAGTTGCAATTTGTCTCTATCACAAATCAATCTTCTTCGACTTTGATTCTCTTCAGGTTTGTCTCGATCTCAAATCGCTCTAGAATCAGAACTTGTCTTCCACTTTGGTTTCTCTGTTCTGTAGTCTTTGTAATGGGATCCGCGCCGAAGTCACAGAGCCCACCACCGGGACAGAGAAGCACCACCACACAGTGAAATTAGAAGAAGAAGAAGAACCACACAGAGAAGTCACAGAGCCCACCACCGGGACCAAGAAGCACCGCCGTCGTGTTTCACCATATTTATTTCCAAAGGTATAGTAGACAGTAATAATTTCTCTGATGCTTTTAAAATTGAATTTATGTGTCACATTCTTTTTGTATCAAAAGCATGATTTTGTTTTCTAGGAAAAAAAATTGCAGGCATTGTTTCAAAGGTTGTAGTGACACTTCAATTAAAACCTTTCGAGTTTCGATTCACTTCATTAGTTGTGTTGTCTCTTCCATTCCCGAGACCTTTGAATTATGCCTTTAACCATGAATTCTCTGAACTCTTCCTCTTCCTCTTCCTCCACTTTAATTCTATATATACCTTATTTCATAACAAGAGAAAACTAACATTATAAACAAGGTAAAATCTCAGTGTCGAAAAAAAAAACAAGGTAAAATCTTTCCAAGATTTATGTCTTGAATTTTCTACTATTTTGTTTCCAAGAGTAGATGTGTTAAATTGATAGTTTGATACCTTTATTTTTGATATGTATTAATGCAGGAGTTTTAAACATGGCTTATGAAAAACCATGACCTTTTTCTTTCTTTGTACAGTGCAGGTTTTGTTTTAACACATGTCTGGTACTTCGTAAAAGCCATTGGTAAACATGAAACTATTCATAGATGAAGAGAAAAATAAGGTTCTTTTTGCTGAGGCAGGTAAAGATTTTGTCGATGTGGTTTTTAGTTTTTTGACATTGCCAATGGAAACTATTGTTAGAGCATCATTATCAATAGGTTGAGGGTTTCTTAATATTATAAAATTAATAAAATAATAAAAAGTGAAGGAAGAGAATGAAAGAATTTCTTAAATAAGAAACTAAAGGGATGATTTCTTAACACATCAACATGTGATTTGAAGAATTTTTTTTTTTTTAAATAAATTAAAAACTAAATTAAAAATATTAATATTTTATTGTAATTTGACTTTTTTTAATAACCTCTTGATATTGGTGGTCTTAGATTGTTTGAGAAGTATCAAAAGTCATAGTCAAAGGCAATAAGTTGTTTCAACAATATCTATGCAAGTGTTACGAATATGGAAGTTAAGCTCATTTGTGAGCTTATCTCAATACAAAAGTGCCAACACGAGTCATATGAATGTGATCAATGCCATATAGAACATTCACTACACAATTGAATGAGTAGTGAAAATGAGTCTCTAGTGGCTAGGTTGAGTGCAAACTGACATTGTAGTAATGAGTTGGGTTCTGATTATAGTAACCTTATCTGACCATTAAGGTTTAAATGAACAATTGTACAGGTGGGAGATGAAACTGGAAAAGTAAAAGCAACACCAATGAAGATGAAAGACCAGTTCATGCTTCATGTTCCACAAAATAACATCAAAGCTTGATGTTCCGTGTCAACAAAAGATGGGACATTTAAATCAACCATCTCTAATTTTCACTTCCTCTTCTCTCTGTAAACTCATAAATTCGGTATCTTTCTCTCTTTTTACGTATATATGTATTCAATCTTTTGCAAATTCAAAGATTACAGATAAAAGCTTTTTCATTTTACAATTTGTGTTTCTGTAGCTTCTACCACATTGGTTTTACCTTTGGAACCCTAAAAAATTTAAAACCCCAAAAATAATTCTTAACTTTTAAATTGTAATTTTTATCATTATAAATATGTTAAAAACTTCTTATAGGGTTTTTATTATTGGAGATCGTGCAAGGAATCAAATTTCTTCCCTATGCTATACCGGACATCATAAATTGGAAGGTCTTCAAAGATGATGGTTTGAAGCCTCTTGATTTCGATTTATTTTGCAGACTAATTTTTCGGTTTGTTGTATTTCCCACTTGTAAATAATTTATCAATTGATAAATATATTTCACACAAAAAAAATTCAAACAAAAGAAAAAATAACCGTTAGGTTCACGAATATACCCCTCTAAACAAAACCTATTATAGAGGTTTCTTTACAACGGTAGAAAGATATTTTTTACATTTTTGGTACGTAAAATATGATCAGAGTTAGGCTTTTCAAACGGGCCTTAAATCTGCGGGCCTGGCCCGTTGAGACTCTTCTGGATGCGGGCTTGGGCAATTATGGATTCGTCCATAAAGAAGCGGGTCTCACGGGCCAGGTCCATAGCAGATTGGGTTAAAATTTTCTAAACCCATAACGGGTTTGCGGGTTCTGCAGCTTAACCCGCAAATTTTTTTTTTTTTTTAATTTGTCTTACTCCCGAGATCTGAAGACAAATAAAAGTGAGACATGCAAATTGCAGTCTCTCCCGAGATCTGAAGACTAGGCTGTGATTGATTCTCAGTGTTTACTCCGGCGGTGTTCCGATATCCTATTGCGGTCTTTGGAATCTCGAGAAGCAAGGATTGTCATCCTCCTCCACCGTTAATCGTTGCTATACGGCAACAATTCTATGTCGATTACCAGCCTATCTGTGCTCTTCATCTTCCACTTAACCTCTTTCTCTTGTTCTCTGTTGTTTAGTCAATTGCTTTATTTCCTCGTTCATGCTCTTGTTTTGGCGACGGAGGATGTCTTCCTTCTAATAAAGGACCATGGAATGATCTTGAAACAATGAAGGTAAATCTATATCTTACTATTTATGAAATTTTGAATTAATTATTTTTGAAAAGACTTTGTTATCCAGAGAGATTTTATAGGTAACAACTTGACCTTATTTTTTTTCTTGATAGGATATAAAATACGACACAACAACACATACCAAAGACGCAGACACAACAACACATACCAAAGACGCAGACGACACAAGAGACATAGACACATACACGACGACACAACAACGAAAGATACAAAAAGTTATCTTCTTCATTAAGCAATAGATCAAAAACATGTATTAAAAAATCTGTAATGGTATATATGTTTTTAGTCTTTTGCTTCTCTTGTTATACAAAAGTTCTTGTTCTGCCTATTAGCTTCTCTTACTATGTCTCTCTTCTCTTAGTTTTGTTCTCTGATTTTTAGTGATTTATCAATTTTACTTTGGACAGTGACGTTTTCATAAAAAAGTCGTCTGTTATTTGTAAACAATTTTTGTTATTTGTACTATTATTTATTCATTAATATTTTATTGTGTTAATTTTGATAGGATTCACAGGATCGTTATAAAAAGAAATTAGTTGATGAAGAATCTCAAAAACTTATCAATTCACTAAATGCTGAAGGCGAACGGGAAAGGTTCGATGGAGCAGGATCGTCTCAAAAGCTCAAAGATAAAATTCCAATTGTGGATGTACCCGATGTTGCTAGTGATGATGATGATGGTAATGGAAAGCCGTCAGAGAAAAAGAAGAGGAAAAAGTATTCAACAGTGTGGGAAGACTTCATCATTATTACTAAGGTTGATAGTTCGAGGAAAAGTGAACAAAGAGCCCAATGTATACATTGCAAGAGTGATTATGCATATCACATAAAAATGGTACGAATTGCTATAGACGTCATATTCAGAAATGCAAGAGTAAGCCTAAGGATGGTGATGTTGGTCAAATGATGATGAATGCAGAAGCAAAAGTGAGAGCTAGGAAGATAGATCATATGGTTTTTCGTGAAATGGTTGTTAAGTGTATTATTCAACATGATCTTCCATTTTCGTATGTTGAGTATGAGAGAGTTAGATCTGTATGGAAATATTTGAACGTTGATGTGAAATTTATTAGTCGGAACACAGCTGCTGCAGATGTTTACAACTTCTTTGAGAACGAGTCTGGTAAGCTAAAGAGAGAATTAGCTAATCTCCCTGGAAGAGTTTGTTTTACTTCTGATTTGTGGACTGCTATCACCCAGGAGGGGTATATGTGTTTGACAGCACATTATGTTGATCATGATTGGAAATTGCAGAACAAGATTCTAGCATTTTGTGCTTTACCTCCTCCACATACAGGTATGCATATAACGATGAAGCTTCTTGAGATATAGAATGATTGGGGAATTGATAAGAAAGTCTTTACAGTGACTTTAGACAATGCTACTAACAATGATTCAATGCTAGACATTGATAAGTCACAGCTGCTTTTGAGGAATGATTTACTGTGCAAGGGACAATTTTTACATGTCAGGTGTTCAGCACATATTCTTAATCTCATTGTGCAAGACGGGCTGAAAGTGATTGGGAGTTCTGTGAATAAAATCCGAGAGAGTATCAAATATGTTCAAGCTTCTGAGTCTCGAGAGATATTATTTGCAAAGTGTGTGGAAACTGTTGGGATAAGATTGAAGGCTGGTTTGGTGCTGGATGTGCCAACTCGATGGAATTCTACATACAAGATGCTTAATAGGGCTTTGAAGTATCAATATGCTTCTTGTAATCTCAAAGTCATTGATTCCAGAAATTACAAGTTTCTTCCCACAAACGAGGAATGGGTACGAGGGAGAATGATGTGTGACTTTTTGGAACCGTTTGATGAAATCACTCGCCTTTTTTCAGGTAGTACTTATCCGACCTCAAATTTGTACTTTATGCAAGTTTGGAAGATTCAGAGCTGGTTGAAAAAGCATGAGACTAGTGCTGATGAGATTATAAGAGAAATGGTCATTCCGATGAAAGAAAAGTTTGATAAGTATTGGGAAGAATATAGTGAGATTCTTGCAATGGCTTCCGTGTTTGATTCAAGGCTAAAAATGATGCTTGCTGAATTTTGTTTCAAAAACCTTGACATAAGTTCAGCCGAAGACAAGTTGAAGCACTTACGTGGGAAACTTCAAACTCTTTTTGAAGCATATGATAACAAGCCAAAATTGACACCAATACCCTCAGAAACGCGAGACAATATTCAAAATGATGGTGAAAATCAAAGTGGAAACTTCTCAAATTATGATGTAAGTTTTTAATGTTTACTTTTCATTTACATCTTAAGCTTGCTGCAATAAGTACATATTAATAAGAATATTCGTCGACCTTTTACACACTTCTAATGTCTTTTTTAAATAATTAGTGAGAACATTCCTTTTGATTTGGTCAAAAGTCTCTAATAAATAACACGAATAGAAATAGGAGTCTTTTGCGCAAAGTTTTTATTTTTTCTTTTTTAAATCAAATGGTATGAAATCATTGACCACAAATCCAAAAAAGGCATACTTCTTCTATTACCTAATTAAATCTATTTTAGTTTGAATTGATATTCTTCCTTATTTGTTTCTCCTCCGTACACATTTGTTTTACCATATAATAAAAGCTTTAATCTCTCTTTTTGTTGAAAGGATTTTTTTGCGTTTCGAAAAGCTAATGTTGTTGTTAGTGGAAAGTTTTCTTTGGAAATTTATCTAGACGAACCGCCATTAGATACACAGAGTTTTGAGAGTTTGGATATTTTGAAATATTGGAAAGATAACTCTCAACGCTATGGAGTATTGGCTTCTATGGCTTGTGATCTTCTTAGTATTCCGATTACAACAGTAGCTTCAGAATCATCTTTTAGTATTGGAGCTCGAGTTTTGAACAAGTATAGAAGTCGTCTTCTCCCAAAGAACGTTCAAGCCCTAATATGCAGTCGCAATTGGTTAAAAGGTTTTGAAGCTTATGAAAATGGTACAAAATACTTCTTTTGATGAGTTTTAATTTTATGACATTTATAAATTCTGAATTACTTAGTTACTTTATATTTTTATTCAGAGGAAAATGGACAATATGATGGTAAGGATGCAACACTACCTTCTTTCCAATCAACTGTTGAAGATCAAAATTTAGATCTATAAAAATTATGTTGCAATTTGACATTCTTGGTTTCCGTTTCAGTTATGTTTCCTTTGATTTTAGTTTCTTAAATTTGTTTTTTAAGAGTTTTGAATATTTTATTTTACTTTTTATTTGGTGAAATTAATGAAGTTATTATTATAATTTTCTTAAAAAAATACTCAAAAAAAAAATGTTAAATATATAAATTATCAAACTCTAAACACGCGGATTCTCGAGGCGATTTAATGGCGATTTTCGGCGTCTCCCGTTTTGGCTTCTGGTGAGTATCTGCGGTGATCAGGTACGTTCTCTTGGCTTGGCGTCGGGTAGAGCTTCTTAGGTTTTGGAGTGGTTGTTCTCGGGCTCGGTTTAGAGCGTTTCTAGGGTTTGGGTTAGGGTTAGGGGTTTCGGCAGGGTAGGGGCTTTCTCAGTTCGTAAGGTGGGGTTTTGCTTTTCGGTTTCTCTTTGAGTCGTTTGTGGGGTCGATTCGGCCTCTCAGTTTCTCTTAGAGATTCTCGAGGGGTTGATTCGGCTTCTCGGGCTCAGGTTTTAGGTGGAGTTTTGGGTGGCATTCCTAGATCTTAGTTTTGGGAGATTAGAAGTCACTAGGTCCTCGGTCTTGGTGGTTAGCGTTTCTTTGAGAATCGGGAGGTGAGTCGTGTTTCTCTATGGGTGTTAGCTAAGAGTCTTGGGGGTTTAGGTCTGGGTTTTGGGTTCGTGTCGAGGGTGTCCTAGTCGCGGAGTTGTAGTGCTTCTGTCTCTTCTTCGAGATACGCTCCATCCAAGGATGTGCCGGGTACTCTTTTATGCCTTCTCTTAATCTCTTTTATGTTTTTGGTATAGTAAGTGGTTATTTATTGTTTGGCGAATTGATGAGCTTAGTTTACTGAGCTTAAACTTGGGGATTGGCCAACAAATGTCTGATAACATCACCTTCAGACATTGTTGTGCCGAAAAGATCCATAAAAAGACTATAACGCATAGTCTTATTATTTGTTTAGTAGGGTCTGTTGGGTGGTGGTGGAGACCTGGCGTGTATGGGTTCTCATCAAAACAAATGGTTCATCTTAATAACATTGAGCATAAGCAAATGGTGTTTCACATCTGTTCTGTTATTACATTGCAAATTTTATCTCAAATGAGGGTTACAACACCTCAGGGTCAAGGATCGCATATTACTAGGTCGTGGGAGAGTTGGTTAAAAATCAAAGTGGCTGTGTTTGTGTATGACAAATTTTGTGTTATGCTGCGGATATGCAAGTTACACGCAGGGATGTTTACTAGTAACATGTCTGCTGTTAGGTTACTTAGTACATGGACTACACCGAATTTAAGTTGTGTGCATGTTCGGTGTAAGGGGACTAACTTTCTGTCTTTCTTCTTCTCTTACTATGAGGTTGAGGGGGCGGTAATGGAAGCTAAACCTAGTCGAAGCGTGGCATTGGTTTACCTAGATCAAAGGTATGTGTGCCTTATACTTAGTATTTCTCACAATTCAGAATTAAAATACATTTGGTTAAGAAGTGATAAAAACATGGAGTTTTCAACAACTATATTAGGCGTACTCTGTCATGAGGAGGCGGCTCTGCTTGAGAGGCATGTGCTTTCAGACGAGGAGCGTACCCAAAGTGACGCTGATATGGCGACAAAGTTGCAGAACTATAAGGATTCCAAAGCAGCGAGGGCCCCTATAGCTGCTTCAAAAAACTGGGACTCGAATATCGACCCCTCTAAGGGGAATAAGCACTAGGAAATTAGCATTGGTGGGGTATATTGTCCCCAAATCCAAGAAGGATAAAACAAAAGAGCAAGATTAAGGCTCCCTGAATTTTGTTTTATGAATTTAAAATTATTGTGTTGGAATGTTCAAGGATTGGGTAATAAAATTACAATAAATTATTTACGTGATTTATGGAAATTATTTAAACCTGAGTTTCTTTTTTTATCAGAAACAAAAAAACAAAGAGGTTTTTTTGGTAAAAATTCAAGAACACCTGGGTTATAATAGAATGGTAACTGTTGAACCGGTGGGCTCAAGTGGAGGCTTAGCCCTATTATACAATGATAACTATAACGTGACGATTAATCATACGGATAAAAATATGATTGATTTATCATTAGATCTTTTTGGGCTTCAATCACATTTAACATTTTTCTATGGCGAACCAGTAAGCCATCAGAGGTTATATGTTTGGGAAAGACTTACACGTATTAGTACAAATCGGTCAGGCCCATGGATAATTGGTGGTGATTTTAATGAAATTTCTGGAAATCACGAAAAGCAAGGAGGAGTTTTAAGGAGTTCAAATTCATTTCATCCTTTTAATCAAATGTTGAGGGATTGTGGGTTACTAGAATTCCCGAAAATTGGGAACTCATGGTCCTGGAGAGGAACATGTTCCAATGGGGTCGTCCGATGTGTTCTGGACAAAGCCTTTGGTAATGGTGATTGGCACGAATTCTTACCGAGAACAGAAATCAAATATTTAGATATGGTAGGGTCAGATCATCGTCCCATTCTGGTTAATTGCCAAGAGCAAATGAGAGAGGCCATGGTAAAATAATTTTGTTTTGATAAGCGATGGTTAGGAAAAAAGGGTTTCAAAGATATAGTGGAACGGAGTTTGATTAGGGCAGCTGTGAGGGGCCGGCCGTTTCCTTCTTTGGTTGAGAAATTTAAATTCTGTCGCAAGGAAATTTCTCACTGGAGACATGAAAATTTGATGTCCGGACGACAGGAAATCGAGCATTGGAAATCGGAGATTGAACGCCACAATAGTAGTGGTACAGTTGATGCTACTGCCCTAATGGTGGCAAATACAAACCTCAAAAGGGCTTATCTAGACGAGGAGACGTATTGGAAGCAAAAGAGTAGGAATAAATGGCTAAAAGTGGGTGATGCAAACACTAAGGTTTTTTCATTCTGTGGTGCGTCAGCGGCGGGCACGTAACAGAATAACTAGGTTAAAAAATAGCCAGGGGAGTTGGGTTGAGCATGAAAAAGACATTTGTCATGAGGCAATTTCGAATCTTTTTACAGGTAATGGGGCCCAACAGGTAAATGTGGACGATTTGGAAAGGAAGGATACTGAATCGAATAATAACTTCCTAATGAGACCTATTACAGAGGAGGAGGTAAAAGACGGCCTATTTCAGATGGACCCAAATAAGACTCCAGGTCCGGATGGAATGACCGCCCTTTTTTTCCAATCCTCCTGGGATTCAATCAAGACAGATCTCATATTACTTGTGGATAATTTTCTAAGGACCGGAAAATTCGATAGGAGATTAAATAAGACGAATATTTGTCTAATTCCAAAATTACCGCGTCCAATGAATATGGCTGAATTTAGACCAATTAGTCTATGCAATATTGGTTATAAGATAATCGCGAAAGTCTTGGGTCTGCGGTTCAAGAGGATACTTCCAAAGATTGTATCAGAGACACAGTCAACTTTTGTAGCAGGACGGTTAATCTCTGACAATATTTTGATTGCACAAGAGATGGTACATGCGTTACGCACGAATAGTTTGATTAGTAGTCAATTTATGGCTATCAAAACCGATATGAGTAAGGCTTCTGATAGAGTGGAATGGAATTTCCTAGCTGCCATAATGAGAAATCTGGGTTTCTGTGATAAATGGGTAACGTGTGTTATATGGTGTATTACGAGTGTCGAATATGCTGTGATAATTAATGGTGTCCTAGGAGAACGGATTGTTCCCCAGAGAGGGCTACGGCAAGGGGATCCCTTGTCTCCATACCTATTTATCCTATGTACCGAGGTCCTGATTGCCCAATTACGCAGAGTGGTCCAGGACAAACACATATCTGGAATCCGGATAGCTAGAGAGAGTCCGTCTATTTCGCATCTCCTTTTTGCGGATGATACCCTGTTCTTTTGCAAAGCAAACAGAGCAGAGACAACCTATATTATGAAAATTCTAGCTGATTACGAACAGAGATCGGGTCAGGAAATAAATTTTGCTAAATCATCAATTATTTTTGGCAAACATATAGTACCGGATTCTCGAAGTGAGATTCAACATCTCTTGGGAATAAGTAACGTAGGTGGTCTAGGCCAATATTTGGGGCTACCAGAAAGTATAGGTGCCTCTAAATCTAGAGTCTTTGCTTTCATAGCTGAGAAGTTACAGGTCAGGGTAGACACTTGGGCTAATCGTTTCTTGTCAAGAGATGGGAAAGAAGTGATGATTAAATCAATCCTTACAACAATACCGACATACGTCATGAGTTGTTATAGGATACCGAAGGTGACTCTACAAAGAGTCCAGTCAGCTATAGCAAATTTCTGGTGGTCAAACTATGGTTAACCAGAGGTATTCACTCAAAAAAATGGAAAGATTTATGTCACCCAAAATCTACTAGAGGATTGGGCTTCCGTGTTTTAGAGGATTTTAATACGGCCCTCCTCGCAAAACATATTTGGAGGTTATTGGAATTCCCACAGTCACTACTGGCAAGAGTCTTAAGAGGGAAGTATTATAAAGATAAGTGTATAATGGAAACGACCATCACGGGGCAAGTGTCGTACGGATGGAGAAGCATAATGTCGGCACGCCCTCTGATTGCGAAAGGGTTGATTAGGAAAATTGGCGATGGGAAACAAATTAAGATTTGGAAGGATCCATGGTTACCGGGTTATGTCCCAAGGGTCGCTGTGAGGTCGTCCCTTCATTTATATCCGGAAAGTGACAGTAGATCAATTTATAGATCGTGAAACTGGTAAATGGAAAGAGGGTTTAGTGCGACAATATTTCGAATCAAAGGATGTGGATCTGATTCTTGCTATTAGACTGCCAGGATGTGCACGGCAAGATTAATGGGGATGTCATTATACGCCCAATGGCCGTTATTCTGTTAAATCAGGTTATAGACTAGCGGGTAATAGGAGGGACCAAAAACTGTTCGGGCCAAGTTTTGATACTTTATATCAAAGTTGCTGGAAACTCGAATGTCCTCCAAAGATTAAACATTTTATTTGGCAATCGCTGTCAGGATGTACAGCGGTGCATCAAAATCTAAATGGTCGAGGGATTAGACATGATCCTAGGTGCCAGCGTTGCGGGGCGGATGCTGAATCAATTAACCATGTGTTATTCGAGTGTCTGCCGGCGTTACAAGTCTGGGCCTTATCATAGATTCCCTCTCCCTTAGGGGTTTTCCCAGGGCCTTCACTTTGGGCTAATCTGGATTATTTGATCTCCAGGTCTCGATATCAAGCAGACTTGGGGAGTTTCCCGTGGCTCATTTGGCATATTTAGAAGGCGAGGAATGAGTTTTGTTTTACACAAGTTGACCTCGAGCCCCAAGTCATCTTGGATAGGGCATCTTTTGATTACCAGGAATGGACTACGGCCCATCAGGATAATCAATCTCTAGGAGGCTCTCGGGGGATTGTTCGAGAATCGAAAACGTCACCCATGATATTCCCTACCACAGCTAATCTTGGTTTCACGGGATATAAATGCTTCGTGGACGCTTCCTGGACGGCGACAGATCCCTACACAGGGATCGGTTGGTTTTGCTTTCCAGATTCGGTGGGAGGAATATGTTCGGGATCGTTGAGGATCCATTGGAGTCTATCACCACTACATGCGGAGGTGGAAGCTGTGCTCGGGGGGGATGGAAGCCATCGCGGAATGCCATATCCAGGAGGTGGAGTTCTCGACAGACTGCGAGACGGTCTTCACTATCTTGCAGCATCCAGAGGAGTGGCCAACTTTCATTCCATATCAGGAGGAATTCCAAAGGCTCAGAGCCCGGTTCTTGACCTGCTCACTCTCGATTATTTCAAGACGCATGAATCACAAAACCGACGCTTTGGCTAAGTTAGGTAGAGTGATGAGTTATGTAATTCCGTAGTGGTTAGTTCTATTATCGTCGACAAAAAAAAAAATTATCAAAAGATAATTCATAAAGTTTTGATAAATTAACTAAGTGAATAATTCCCTAATTTAGATTAAATTCGAAATCTTCTTAAAAACGTGAGATACATTTAAATATAATTGGATGAAACAATTGTTCAATGAATTCTATATTGCTCAGTGGTAGAAGTCCCCTTTGGACGCGGGCCAGCCCGTTTGACCCGCGGACAAAATATGGATGACCAGACCCGGTCTACTACTATTAGCGGACTAATGGGCTGGCCCGCGGGTTTTTTTATTTATACACTAAAATTTTAAAATTTTGGATTCAAACCCTCGACATCTAAGTAAATAAAGGGGAATTCTACCACTGAGCTATATAGAATTCATTGAACAATTGTTTCATCCAATTATATTTAAACGTATCATCAATTAACCGACAAGCATCGAGCAGAGAACCAGGATACTGAACCAAATGTACTTGGTTTAGTGTCAGCACTTTCTTTATTTCTTTGTTATTGTTTAGTTTGTTAATTAAGAGACGTGGTCTTTACGAAACCAGTTAACTATTTCTCTATTTTCCTACGTGTAAGGAGTTGTGTGTAACTCCACTATGTTATTTGCTTCATGTATGTTCTTTATATATTCAATGAAAACGCCAATACAGACCGAGTTTAAACTGTCAAAAAGAGATCGTAACAAAATATTATTTATGAAAATAACATTTTTTTGTATAGAGGATAATCTAGGTAAAATTGCACACGAATTGATGTTAACGGAGAAGCTAAACTGAATATATTTGTATTGTTATTCTTTAGATCAATACGAAACAAAACAAAGAAATTTCTCCAAAACATTTACTTATTTACCAATTACGAATGAACAAAAGAAAAACTCAGTACCGTTCTCCTCCGACCTCGTTCAATCCGTTTCTCACAGTTAACCGGTGGTTCCTTGCCGTATGCGCCGGTGAGCGAAACTTCTGATGCTGATCAGTCTTATGAACATTGCGAGGCTTATAATACTCTTGGACTTCAGGGGTTGGTTTGGTAGGGACCGTGTAAGTAAATACCCCAAAAGGAATATCATCAGTGTAATCTTTAATTTCTTCTAGAACTGAGACAACAGTGCTGATACATGGCCTTGTCTTTGGTCTGTACCTTAGACATTGATAAGCCAACGTTGCTGCTTTTCGTGCTCCTATCTCTGAGTACTGATCTTCAAGCCTTGGGTCCATTATTCTTCCGAGTTTACGTGCGTCGTTAAGCATTGGACGAGCCCACTCAACGAGAGTTTCTTTTCGTGACGATCTTGCTTTGTCTAATGATTTCCTACCAGTTAAGAGCTCAAGTAACACAACTCCAAAACTGTACACGTCACTCTTTGTCGTTAGATGACCTGTCATTATGTACTCTGGTGCTGCGTAACCTTCTGTCCCCATCACAAGTGTTGATACGTGCGTTGCATCGCCTTGTGGTCCATCTTTTGCTAGCCCGAAGTCCGATAGCTTTGCTGTGTAATCCTGTGAATCAAAATCATTTGAAATATCAAAATTTTATCCATCATAACGTGGTTTGAAAAACATGTATATGTTCCCTTTGGGTTTTTTTGTTTTTCTGAGTGGTTTAGGCCATGAGTTCCGATGCTAATCATGAGGATTTTGTCCCTATCTGCTTCTCGGATCAACACTTTACATGAGATCCGATTACACATGGGACCACGACTATTAGAAATGTCTTATCTAGTAAAACTATTTTGGTTTCCTATAAGTTTATTCTGGATTTTGATATAAGCTCTATCCAATGACTGAAAAATTGAAAGAATTTATATATGCCTTAATTTAGTCAAGATTTCGGAAATTAGGATGGGTTTTGATATAAAATCTGTCCAGTTAACCAAAAATTGAAAACTTTATAATTGCCACTTAAATGATGAAAAAATTCGTGTGAATTTGGATACAAAATTGGTCCGAGAAGTCAAGAAAATGAATAAAAAGAAAATATAAAGATATGATTGCTTACAGAATCTAACAAAATATTGGAAGCCTTGAAATCACGATAGATAATGGGCTTCTCAGCTTCATGGAGAAATTGAAGACCCTTTGCTGCTTCATAAGCGATCTTCAGCCTCGTTGCCCATGGCAACGTTAAGGAACATCCTGACAAAGATTTATTCAATTTTTATGAGTTTTGGTTCTAACAAATATTCGATCATTTGATGGTTATATAACAAAGTATCAACTCACTTCTGAAAAGTTGAGACTCTAAACTGCCACGTGGCATGAACTCGTAGACAAGAAGTCTATGTTCTTCCTCGCAACAATATCCAATCAGCTTCACCAGATTCGGATGCTTTAGTTGTCCCAAACACATAACTTCTGTCTGATCAATATTTACCACAAAAAATATTAGACTCAAATTAGTTATTGCATACAAAACCAACGATTTAAATCAAGTTCTGGTGGTCGAGTTTTGAGCGCAAAAGACTCGAGACAATAGTAGTATACTATCCAGATTCGAAACTCCTTCAAAATCGATTCACAACCATGTGTGGTCGATCTCATATAACTTGTTGACCAGATATCCAGACAAGGACAAAATCCTCAAAATCTGGTTTGGAATTCTGTATCCGTTGGACTGAACCACCGGGTTTATAATAATAATAAAAACAGAGGATTAAGGAAATGAAATAACGAACCAGCCACTCACGGTGACCTTGAAGGCCATCAAGATCAAGCAATTTGACGGCAACAGGTTGAGCCTTAAGACCAGGACGAAGCTTGTCGTCGATGAACCCTTTATGAACCGGACCGAACCCTCCTTCACCAAGAAAATTGCTGGAAGAAAAGCTTTGTGTTATGACTTTTAGCTCTGCCTGTGTGAATACATGAAGATCTGATCCAGCAAGAGAAATTGAAAGATCTTCAGACAAAGTAGTAGAACTTGGATTGCTTATGTCTAGAATCGACAATCCGAGAATCGATTTCTGTTTTTTTATTACACCATCTTTATCATTTTTCTTTGACTTTTTGGAAGCATGTTTTTTGTCTGGATCTTGATAACATAAAACCATTAATGATCTCCACGATGATTTCTCCTTCACCGCCATTTTTTTTTTCTTTTGAGGTTTTTTCGCCTAATGGGTTTGGTTTGTAATGAGTGAAAAACAGCTTTTAAAGTCGAAGATTAGAGACCAAAAGACTTTTTCTATTATATTCTAAGTCATATTAACCAACTGCTATGGTTTCTTTTCTCATGATTTTTTCGTACCTAAAAGGCAAAAACAAAGCGTTTTCTATTTATTTATACATCAAAACATAGTATTTTTATAAAGGAAGTGGGTGACGACTTCTTGAGCTGGGTTTATACTTGTTTCTGAAGTTTAAACCTTCTTAATCATTTTTTAGATGATTGAATCCATAGTCGTGAGTGGGTGGAGGACCGATTAAATAATTGTTTAAATATTTCCTGTAATTGATTATAATATAGCATAAAATTTGTGAAGGACCGTTAATATGTCCCTATATTTATGTTCCAAAGAGACAACCTCTTCCACACATTGATTGTGTAAGTAAGCCATCGACGTCGTCACTCGCAATCTAGGACGTTTCTTCTTTCTATGATAACATCGTTTTATTTCTTTAAATAGTAATTAAGAAGAATCCAAATACGCCGTCGGTAATTTTAGTAATATTTTTATGCCTGAATTTGCGACATTAATTTAAAATATCGATATATTTCTGGTGAATTACTAAACTATTTCAAAAAATGAGTTAATTACATTTCTATTTCGAATAAACTGAAATTACAAATCTAATTTTTCAATGTAACATAAGATTATTCTACCTTTTTCGTTTGGAAAAAATAAAAATATTACGAAACTGTCATTAATGAGATATTACACGTCACCCACGCGTAGAAGTAGAAAAACTGAGCAGATGTAGGTTTTATTTTGAACATGTGATGTAGGTTTTGGTTTGTAATGTAGGTTTTGAACCAAGTAATGTAGGTTTTGTTATGTGATGTAGGTTTCGATATGTAATGTAGGTTTCGGATCACTTTATGTAAGTTTTGCTACACGTATTGTAGGTTTAGCTATGTAAAATAGGTTTTGCTACACGTAATGTGGGTTTGCTACGACATGTAGGTTGTGCTATATGTGATGTCTGTGTGATGTAGGTTTTGGTTTGTTGTGTAAGTTTTGAGTGACTTTGTAGGTTTTGATTTACCAATAGTACGCTTTGATGCTTACGTTATGTAGGTCTGTTATGTACTGTTGTTACCTAGGTCTTATGCAATGACCTTTTTACCTCGTTATTAAACCTCCACCTCACATCTGCATTTAATGGTCTCGCCGTCAATAATTTATATGTTTCATCGTTTATGGTACCACCTAACTACCTCACATCGTTCATCATCATTCATCATCTTTCATTGCGAGCTATTACAAGTTTTAAATGGATCAAGTTGAAGTAATTTGTGGAAGCTGAGGCATGAGGAAGATCGGTGGTTCTTTTATGTTGATAAATCGTGTGGAAGCAAATTCATATGCACTCAGGTAGGAAGAAACTTGGTGGAGTTAATTTCAAAGATATGCAAGCAATTTCAGATGAGTGAACAGTTATATGATGTTGCTCTGAGTTATAGGAGGTTGACTGAAGAAATGAGATTGCTTCATGAGGATACACCACATGTTTACTTATTTGATACTGAGTTAATACAAATCTTTGTGGAGAAGGCAAGTAGGTATAGAGTGCGTCTTTGTGCTGAATTTTATGAGAGGTCAGATGTAGAATCAGAAGAAGAGGGAGTTCTTGATGAAAATCTTCATGATTCTGTAGTAGTTTGCGCTTGTACATAAAAACTACGTGGGAAAATACAGTTGTTCTGTGACAAAGCGGTTATGTCGTGCAAGACAAGCTAGTCCATATGTTCTAGCACGTCTCTATGTTGATTTCGTTGGTGGTGTAGGTCCGTATGTTCTTCCGTTTTATGTCTCCGAGAGTCTAAATAAACGTTATGGAGTTAAGGTTAGTGGTTCTTTGATTCAAGTTATGTAGATTTTGATTCAAGTAATGTAGGTTTGGTCCACGCTTTGTAGGTTTTGGTTCATATTATGTAGGTTTTGGTTTAAGTAATGTAGGTTTTGGTCTACGTAATGTAGGTTTTGGTTCAAGTTATGTAGGTTTTGGCCTACGTTTTGTAGGTTTTGGTTCCGCTTATGTAGGTTTGTTGTATATGATTTAGGTTTTTGTCTTCGATGTAGATGAAATATTGGAAGGCGCATCGGGTCCTAAAGGAAGCGCGACAACTGGTTAGAAGGTCCTCGGAGAGCAATTATGAACAACTACCTACGTGATTCATGAAAAGAAGAGCGAATCTCGGCACACTAATAAAGATTGAAGTTGATTAAGACAACAAATTCAAGTTTTTGTTCATTACAGCTGATGCGAGTATTAATTTTCATTCATACAGAAGGTCGTGGTTGTTGATGGCACATTTTTACAAGGTAAATATAAAGGAACACTTCTTACCGCCACAATGCAAGACAAATTTTTTAATATATTATGAATTTTTTTGGGGGTAGTTGACACCGAGAATGATGAGTTTTGGGAATGATTTTTTAGCCAACTTAACCGTGTTATCCCGGATGATGAAGAACTAGCAATAATTTCATATAGACATCAGTCAATAAGCAATGTGATAAAGAAAGTATACCCACTTGCTGGTAGGGGTATATGCACATACCATTTGCGCAAGAACATCTTGTTGAAGTTCAAGGGGGTGAGTTTTTCAAACTTTTTAAAAGAGTGGCAACTGCGATATGCTGCAAGATTTTAAAGACCTATTTGCACAAATTCAAGAACTCAATCCACCCCTTCATGCTTATTTACTTAAAGTTGATGTTCGATTGTGGAGTCGTGTACATTTCTTTTGTAATAGGTTCAATATCACCACACCGAATATAGCCGAATCAATCAACCATACCTTGAGTGAAGCAAGGATTCCAATTGTGCAATTTATTGATGCAATAAGGTCCATGTTAACAAGGTGGATAGTAGATAGAAGGAAAAAAACGGCACTTAACGACAACATCTCTCACATCGGGCGTAGAGAAAGTGTTAAAGGTATGTAGGTTTTGCTTCTGTTGTGTGTTTTTTTAATTCCTGTTATGTAGGTTTTGGTCATGTCATGTAGGTTTAACTCTCGCTTAAGTAGGTTTTAGTATGTTAGGTTTTGGTATGTTATGTATGTTTTTCTTCCGTTATGTAGGTTTTCGTATGTAAAGTAGGTTTTTCTTCAACTTATGTAGGTTTTGGTATATAATGTAGGTTTTGCTTCAACTTATGTTGGTTTTGGTATGTTATGTAGGTTCTGCTTCTTCTATTATGTAGGTTTTGGTATATCATGTAGGTTTTGTTTCGGTTATGTAGGTTTTACTCCCCCTTTTGTAGGTTTTGGTATGCAATGTAGGTTTTACTTCCATTATGTAGGTTTAGCTATTAACAATGTTGGGTAATTAACCTCTTAGGGAGAGTTCAGGAAGCCTAAATTTTTGCGGTACAACAAATTGATGAACATCAAGCACATGTGACAAACCACACCTCATCTAATGTTGTCAATTTGACGGAGCGAAAATGTTCAGGTTCATGCAAGAGGTATGATGTGGACAAAATTCCTTGTGTGCATGCCCTACCTGTAGCCGAAAGTGATAGTTTTCCAATAGTCTCTCTCACTCATTGGTATTACCACACAACAACTTTGTACAATGCCTACATAAAGTGTATTAAGCCCCGATATGTTGCTACACCTATACCTGAGGAGGTTGCAAACAAGTTTTATAAGCCTCCACCGATTAGAAAACAAGTAGGCCGACCAAAAATCTCAAGAATAAAAAGCGTCCTAGAGATTGTAGCTGAGTCAAAATGATCAAGGAAGACGTACACTTTTTCAAAGTGTTCTCAACACAGCCATAATACGCGAACCTTTCCATTGAAACCATCGCATACATGATCGTTTTAGTCATTGTCTGCCATAAGTACAAAAATAACGACCTTCCATTAGGTTTTCAAATAATGTAATGTAGGTTTTGACTTTGTGTGTTGTAGGTTTGATGACCTCTTATGTAGGTTTTACGTCCCGTTATGTAGGTTTTGTCATATGTTACATGTAGGTTTTGACTGAGATAGATGTAGGTTCTACGTCATGTTATTTTAGTTTTGGTTATATGATGTAGGTTTTCAAAGAGTGTTATGTAGGTTTTGACTTAGTGTTGTGTAGGTTTTACGACCTCTTCTGTAGGTTTTACGTGGCCTTTTGTAGGTTTTTCGGAGTGTTATGTACTCTTGTAATTTAAGACCTTTTATGTTGGTTTCTACAAGTAATTCTTATTACTATGCAACCTACCACGTTTGTTTTTATGTACATGTTAGAAGAAGTTAAATAATTATACATAAAGAGTACAATACATAAATAGTACCACTCCTCAAGGTTGATTGTCGAAAATCCAAGTCCCTTAGTTTTCATCCTCTCCTCGAGGATTAGGGTCAGTCATGATAATGTCGCAATCCTGAGGAAGCTCATCTATATTTCATTCGGAGGAATGAAATGATTTTCTCGGTCAAACCCTCGAATAAGACACCTAGGGCCAAGCATTCAATAAACTTGAAGACTTTGATCCTACATTTCTGTCATACACTTCACCGAGTCCACCTCCAATGCAACCTAGTGAGCTCCCCCCCACTTTGTGCTCTATGTAAATCTACTCCACCTCCGTCACCCATTTCCTTCCAGTCGCATACATATCGTCATTCCCTTGGTATAGGTCTACATAACCTCCTTCAAAGCAGAAATTCTTGCCTTTGTTCTCAATGAAGTCAGTCTAGTACTCCGCAACCCACATTGTTGAGAACTCCGGATCAACAAATGCAATCCGGGAACTTCTGAATGGCGTGGCAGGCTGGAAATGTCTTCTTCGGAACATGAGTATAACAACAGACATATGCAGAATTGGGGGGAAAAATATTAAGCTCAAAAGCACGTAACAGAAAAACAAAACCTACATAACATATAGCAAAACCTACAAGTCATAACCAAAACCTACATAACAAATACCAAAATCTACAAGTCATAGCCAGAACCTACAGGTGATGAACCAAAACTTACATTTCATACCAAAAACCTACAAATGATGAACAAAACCCTACATATCATGAACCAAAACCTACAAGTCATCCCAAATCCTACATAACGGAAACTATATACATATGTAGTCAACGAGCCTTACCAAGGATCAATTACTGCCCATTTTTCTCTGCATGTCATCAGGCAAACGTAGAAATCGGTAGTTTTGAGTGGGCCATCACCATACCTAAATAGACATACATGTTACACAACCAATCATCGCCTATAATTATTTGTGTTACAAATGAGGGGGACTTACAAATCGGCTGTAACGTATTCGACAAGTCTTTTCAGTTGTCCCGCCTCATAATCACCAAATAGATCATATATAGCAACCGATTGGAGGACTCCTTGCAAAATATGACTCACTGTTGAACAACCTTTGAAGGGTGATATATGTTGGAGAAGAAGCCGTATGTAACATAAACCAAAATCTACATGCCATCTATGAAAACTTACATAACATAAACGAAAGCCTACATAACGTAAATCAAAACCTACATAACATCTAGCAAAAACCTACGTTACGCAAAACAAAACCTACAAGTCACTCAAAACATACATAACATAAACCAAAACCTCCATAACATCTAGCAAAACCAACATTACGTAAAAAAAAACCTACAAGTCATACTCAAAACCTACATAATAGAAAACAAAACCTACTAAGAAGATCGCACAACCTTAGTCATTGGACTTTCTCGGTCATAAGTTTCTTCTCTAACAACCTTCCACAATATATCTTTTCTAGATATCTCCTTTTCTTTGCCAACCTCCTCCTCCACCACGTGGCCAAAACCTACTTTTAGTGGCGAAGCTTATTCTAAACCTACACGACCAGAAATTTTGCTTCGACTCTTACCAGGTAGGGATTAAAAATCCCGCTAGGTGGTTTGGCTTTCAAAGGGAGGGGTCGGAACTCTCACTAGGCGGTTCAACTCTCAATGGGAGGGGATCGGGACTCTCATACTAGCAAATATTTGTTCCACTTCTGAAAACTTACTTTTCAACCCCACTATCTCGTTTTTCACGCTTTCAAATTTCTCATTATTCTTCATCTCAGCCTGCACAAACTTTACTAGCAATTCCTCCAACAACGACCTTATTGCTAACTGCTCCTTCTGTATGGATGATTGTGCTTTCTCCCTAATATTCTCCCTCACAAAGGACTCTAAGGACATGTCTATGGTGTCACTACTCTCAACCCCCTTCAACCTCTCCTCCTTGTCATTCTTTTGTGGTGGCTTTTTCTTCTAAGGTCGAGCATGCGCCTCCTCTATAACCACTCCATATACAAAGAGATAATCAATATCAGAAACCTACATCAGAAACCAAAACCTACGTGAATCGAATTAAAGCCTACAAGTCATACCCAAAACCTATAAAACACCACTGAAAACCTACATAACAGAAATCAGAACCCACAAGTCATACCCAAAACCTACATAAAAGAACCAAAACCTACAAGTCATGCCGAAAACCTACAAGTCATACCAAAAACCTACATAACATAACCCCAAACCTACAAGTCGTATCCAAAGCCTACATAACAACACCAAAACCTACAAGTCATACCCAAAACCTACATAGCAGAACCGAAAGCCTACAAGTCTTATCCAAAACCTACATAACATAACCGAAAACCTACATCAAATATCAAATCCTACATCGCATACTAAAACCTACATCACATACCAAAACCTACATAACATAAACTCAAAACCTACATATCATAACCCAAACCTACATTAAGACTCAAAAACCTACATCACATACCTTCCTTGATTTTTGTTGGTCGTCAATGGCCACAATAGTCAACTTCCTCTTCTTCAAATTATCCGTCTCCCAGATGCTCTCATCAAGAACATCTCCAAGTATATCAATAATCACATTGTGGAGTTTATGGCCCCCCAAGGTTTCTCCCTCCCAGAAAGGATAAACTTCTTCCACCGCCTTCTGTACCATGTTCTTAACAAGACGAATCTGCAAAAATGTTTAATTTCAAATTAACCAACAAAACCTACAAAATGTGAAGCTAAACCTACATAACATCTGGCAAAACCTACGTAAAGTGATTCAAAACCTACATAACAAGAACCCTAACAACATACTTTTCCGTTTTCTGAGTTCTTGAAAACCTACATCACATACACCAAAACCTACATTACGTGTAGCAAAACCTACATTACATGTAACAAAACCTACATTAAGCAAAAAAACATAACATACCAAAACCTGCACAACATCTATCAAAACCTACATTAAGTGAATAACAAAACCTAAATCGTTACCTACATTAGGTGAAAACATAAATGTCATTTCAAAACATACATGTATCTCTGGACCACCTTACTAGTTCGTAGTAATGTGGACCTTCAAATATATCCGTGTTTAACTCAGCCCATAACTCTTCATGAGATGCCTCCACATCCACTTCTTCCTCTTCCAGGCCACATGGCAGTCCTGAGATCTCCTCAAACTCATAAAGGGAGAACCTCAAAGGGCGGGTACCGACCAATACCCACATCTCGCTCATTCTTTTGACATCAAGTTTATTTATGAGCAACAAATCCACAAGATTCTCTGCCCATGGATACTTCTTCTCTATCAATTTTAGCACTACACCAACCGAGAAATTGTCTCGTATGTCAATGAAGGCATCTTCACCAATTGCTAGCCGCATTTGCTTGAAATATGGGAGCTTACAAAAATGATTGAATCTCTTTTTGCTATAAGACCTTTTTCTTGCGCTGAAAAGTCTCATTGGATATTCATTATGCGCCATTGCTGCAAGGAAAACAAGAGATCACAATCTTGAAAACTACAAGCCAACATAACAGAAACCAAAACCTACAAAACATAATCAAAACCTACGTAACGTAAATAAAAACACACAACAAACTTACGTAACTGATTCAAAACCTACATTACAGAACCAAAACCTCAAAACATAAATGGAAAGTTACATTACGTAAACCAAAACCTACATGACTGAGTTAAAACCTACATAACATAATCAAAACACACATAACGTAAACAAAAACATGACATAAACCAAACCCTACATAACGTAGCCGAAAGCCTACATAACGTAAACAAAAACCTACATGACGTGACCCAAAACCTAGATAACAAAACCAAAACCTATATAACAGAACAAAAACCTACATAACGTCAATCAAAATGAGTAGAAATCTATATAATCGAGCACAAAACCCACCCAACCATTACCTTTAAACCTACAATGCACATACAAACCCTACAAACAATTCAATTTCAGTGCAATTACTTTAGTCGCGAATCCAAATTAACGATCTTCTAACCCTAAATCTCCCACAAACCAAAATAATTATCGAAACTACAAACCTAGTCTCTTGTAAACCTCACAACAACGGTCAAATATCTCTAATTTCAAATCTTTATCGTCAAAATTTTACGACCTAACGGTTACAAAAAATACCACTGATTGAGAACTTACTTTTGAGATGATGATATTGGTTTCTGTCTAAATGGAGCAGAATAAGAAGAAGAGAAGAAGTGAACGACGGAGAAGAAGAAGAGAAAGTTTTCGTGAAAGTTTGGAAAACAGGAATCGCGATTTCTTTTGTGAAAAAGAAGTCACAACGATTCGTATTACCCTTATTTTTTTTTTTGAAAAAAAAAATTCTAATGTAAAATTAATTCTAAAATGGCAATTTTGTAATAAAATTATGTCACTAAGAATTACAAGTAATTTCATTTTTTACTGTTCATAATTGCCAAAAGAGTATTCTAGTAACTATGCTATTTTTTAAATTATTCTAGTCATTCTTTCTATTATTTATGTGGAATAAAAGTTACTTTTGTTCGATGCGAAGTCAAAGTTTACAATTTATTTTGTCATATTAAAAATTTTGAAATTTTGTCATTTTTCTATAATAATGCAATAATGTTTTCGTTAATTAAAAAAATGAACTTTACAAACATTTTAGAAGAATTGCCCTCTCATTTCCTAGAAAAGTAGTATGGTTATAGTTGAGAATCAGAAGTGAAAAAAACGCTGAAATTTGGTTGAATCGAATGATGTGTTTGGTACAAATGCAAAATACGAGTGAGTCAAGCTTCTAGAACACTTGATGATTACTATATAGATTTAGTCATGTTTTAATTGAAAACACTATGAAAGTAATTGATGTGGAAAGTTTTGCCACCGCGTAAGCGAAGAAGGCCATTAGTTCACTTTTAAGTTGACATTTGCTTTGGTCCAGCAAAAATATCATTACATCACCTTTTTACCATTTTTTCTTTTTCTGTGGGTAGATTTCGACAAATCTCAAATATTAAAAATTTGTCGGATACAAATATTAGTTAAATCTTTAAAAATTAATAATATTAGAATTATATTTAAATAATATTTTTACTAATTTATAAAAACTATTAATTTATCGATATACTAATTAAATTAAAAATTTATTTTGAAATTATAAATTATATTATTTTATAAAAATAATTAGTATATATTAATTTATACAGTATTAATTTAAGAAAGTTATATTGTAGAGTAAAAAATTTGGGAATTCAATACTAGATTAATAAGATTCACATCATCCAACCAAGTAAAAAAATAAACTGAACCTAATTCGCACATGATTATATGGCTAAACAAGCACATGCTAAAAAGAAACAATTTTTGGATCACTCAGTCTTCACACAATACATCCTCGATATAGAAATCTCTTCTACAAATCCACCCTTAGCCAAAACAGTTTCTTAAGTGTAAGATTGGTAATTGAAAGATTTAGTTTTCGGGTCATTCTTGGACTCTCTTGATGAGTGCCTCGGAGGTGAGGTCTCGGATATGGATTCAACGGCTTGACCTTGGTGAGTCCAAACTAATGAAACTTAGTTTTGGCGGAATTATGCGAATGAGAACCACAAAGGAGGGTGATGATTCATTTGATAATCTCGAATCTGTTCAAGTCTTGGAATCTTCACAAGGATGAACACGTCTCTCGTCTGGAATCCTCAAAGAAGATTGGCTGCTGCATTTTCTATCAAGAAAAAAGTTTGTTCTTTTTTCATTATTCAAGTGTATCAAATACAAAGGAAGGCTTGAGCTTATGTAGGCTCGAGACTATAATAGTAATAATATTAAAATAGGAAAGAAGAATCAAGGAAATAAGTGTCCAACTGACAAGAGATGGGTGTCGTCGATCTTGGAGCCATTGGAGAATATATGGTGATCGGCCGGATATGAAAAATCTTCAAATGGGAAGATTCCCTTAATCATGTGCGTGATGGAGCATGGGAAGACTTCCCTGGATGATTCTGAGTGGCTTAGAGATTCTCCTGGTCGCCAGACATAAATCTTCAAGCTCTTAAGGAAAATGGATCTCGGTTCCTTAAACAGAGTCGGATCAGACCTTCTTCTTGTATGGCGGGCATCTGGAGGATCCGTGGGGCGATTGATGCATTCTTGGTCTTTTTGGATCCATAAAAGGCCCGAATAATTTCCAAGTGGTTCGGAGTCAAGGCCGATCTTGAGTTCGGCTGTGTGGCTCAAAAGTTGGCGTTGTCGCAAATAAGACCTTATCGCAGAAACTCCAACTTGCAAAATTCATAACTTTCTGCTCCAAGATTTGTTTTAGGCTGATACAACCTCGAGAAGTTAGCTGATTGAGCCAAAAATCCATAGAGATCAACTTCATGGCCTAATTCCCTTTGTACCGTGTAGAGCGCATTGATAAGTGAGTGTATATCTTCATGATCCTCTGGGAAGGTTGTTGACGTGAACTTCTTGTGTGCTGCTCTGGTTCTTGAGTGTTCGGTGAGTCATTGAGTTAGGCAGCTGAAACATGTCTAAAAGGTTGTCTCCCCTTTTATCTTTCACATGTTTCCCAAAGAAGGTCGTCTCCCTTTTATCCTTGGTGTATTTAGCCCAAAACTCGACAACCGAGTCTTGTTAGAATTAACACCAAATATTAACTATACTTGCGGAAAATAAAGAGAAAATTAAGGGAGAATATTACAGAAGACTCTTCTCTTTTCTTACTTATGAAAACATCTTACAATGAGTGTTTATATAGGAGATACAAGAGAGAAAAGGCAAAGTAGAAAAAGGAAAAATAGGAAAAAAAAAAGAATTAGAACCATATCTTGGAAAAATCTATTTTTTCATTTTTTCCAAACGGCTATGTTGCCCTAAAACCCTTTCTCCTTTGCATTTAGAATAAGCGTCTTCTAGGGTAAATAGACTCGACTAATACTCCCCCTCAAGCTAAACCGTAAGGAACGAATGCTTAGCTTGGAAACCCGAGCACTACACCTTATTAAAAACCTTGATAAGGAAAACCACGTGGGACAAAACCTTTAGCCAAGGGAAAAAGAGTGTGTAGAACTCGGGTTTAGAGGACATGAAGTCAAGAGCGTTCCAAGCTCACAAGATTAAGCTTACTATATATGTGATTGCAAACCTTGGTACTTGCACCTTTGGTGAAGATGTCCGCCAATTGATCCTCACTTGGTGTATAACATGGGAGAACTACACCTTCTTCTATGCGCTCACGAACTTTGTGACAATCCACTTCTACGTGCTTAGTTTCTTCGTGAAAAACGGGATTAGATGCTATGTGAATTGCTTTTTTGTTGTCACAATGCATTGTAGTTGGTTCCTTTGCTTCTTGGCCTAAGTCCTTGAGAAGAGATCGCGGCCATACCAATTCATTGGTCAGCCTCCTCTTCGCTCTATACTCCGCTTCGGCACTCGAGCATGCCACCACCTTTTGCTTCTTTGTCTTCCAAGTCACTAGGTTGCCTCCAACAAATGTACAATACCCTGTGGTAGACTTCCTATCATTCTTATCTCCAGCCTAATCCGCATCACAATATCCCGCACTATCCGAGCTCTCATTATGTCCCATCCAAATGCCTTGATTCGAGCTTCCTTTGAGATACTTGAGAATCCTCTCCATCATTGTCCAATGATACTTTGTTGGTGCTTGCATATTTTGACTCACTTGATTCACTGCAAAACACAAGTCGGGCCGAGATATTGTAAGTTAAATTAGCTTGCCGACAAGCCTCTGATATTGTGCAATGTCGTCAAACGGTTCGTCGTTCCTCTCCCCCTTTTGGTTGACCTTGTAGCAGTCTTCAAGAGGAGTCTTGGCTGGTCTACAGTCATGCATACCCGTCTCATAAAGCAAATCAAGAGTGTATTTTTGTTGAGAAATAAATAAGCCATCCGAAGATCGGAAAATTTCAATCCCTAGAAAATACCTTAGTTCCCCTAGATCTTTAATGTCAAAGACAGATTTAAGATAGATCTTGGTGGCTGCAATGCCATCCTTATCACCACCGGATGATATAAGATCATCGACATAGATCAAAACAACCACAATACCTTGGGGACCCTTAAGGATAAAGAGAGTGTGATCCGCTTCGGATTTCTTGAACCCACGATCTCGAAGAATGAAGCTAAGCTTGTGGTACCAAGCTCTTGGTGATTGCTTCAAGCCATAGATTGCTTTCCGAAGCCTTAGAACTTTTCCGGGAGGGAACTTAGAGTCAAGACCGGGAGGTGGGACCATGTATACCTCCTCATCAAGTTCACCTTGAAGGAAAGCTAAGGAAAGAACAACCCTACTGTGTGGAGCTTGGCAACCAGCGCAAATGCATAGGTGTAGTCAACGCCATAGGTTTGTGTGAATCCGCGAGCAAAAAGTCGAGATTTGTATCTCTCAATAGTTCCATCACTCTTGTATTTGATGGTAAACACCCACTTGGATGCCACGACTTTCTTGCCTTTAGGTAAATCCATGTTCGGTTTCTTTCCATAGCATGAATTTCATCATCAACCACAGCCTTACATTCCTTGATTGGCTTAGCCTCATAATAGCTTTGGGGAACCTGGTCCAACACACTTTTGCCAAGAAAAGCTTGAAAATCAGAAGAAATCGAAAAAACCGTTTGAGGCGGTTTGGGCACGGCTTGAGCATTGTAATAGACCCTCGTGTTTCGAATCTGTGTGCTTCTCCGGAGGGGTTGAGTACTGGTTGTTGGTTCTACTATTGGAGCAACCGGGTCAGGTCCGGGAGACAGATCTGTCACAATATGATCGTTCTGTGAGTCTTGCGGACCCGGAATGTGAATAGAGCCGTGGTCTTTGGTGCCAGACTGTTGATCCGTAAGGATTGGTGCACTCAGGGCACTTGGATCCTGGAGAGAAGTAGGCTGGGCGCTTGGAGCCCGAGGAGAAGGTTGGGGGGAGTTTGTATCCCCGGAAGATTCAGTCGTGGGGTCTTGAGTCTGATGAGTACTTTGGGAGTTTGGAGCCGAGGATGAGTCTGCTACGCCTAGGTGGTGAAGGAGGAACCATAAACTGGCAGACCTATCCATTACTGGTTCTGACAAATCACGAAGATCCTCCCAATTCTTTTCTCCATAGAATCCACGATCCTCAATGAATTTTCATCCCGAGAAACAAGAATCCTCCTAGAAGCTGGATCATAACAGTTGTATCCTTTTTGGGTGGATGAGTAACCTAGGAACATGCACTTCTTGCTCTTGGCTTCAAGTTTGTTCCTAAGCTCTCCGAGCACTAAGACAAAACATACACAACCAAAGACACGTAAGTGATTCAATGGAGGTTCGGTTTTGTTTAATACCTTGTATGGTAACACATTTTGGAGAATTTTTGTTGGTGTCCGGTTAATGAGATAACATGCTGTCATGACTGCATCCCCCAAAAAACTTTTAGGGACATTCATATCAAACATAATGGATCTTGTAACCTCCATCAAGTGACGGTTTTTCCTCTCTGCAACCCCGTTTTACTGTGGGTTATAAGGGCAACTTGTTTGGTGTAAGATCCCTTGTTTGGTTAGATGCTCTTGGAAGATTTTACTCATGTATTTGCCTCTATTATTTGTCTTAACCTTCAATTTTGAGTTAAATTAATTAGTTACATAAGCCTCAAAATTTTTAAAGGCATCAAAGACTCTATCTTTTGATGGCATAAGAGTTATCCATGTATATTTCGACTTTTCATCTATGAATGTGACAAAGTATTTATGGTGATCTCTAGAGGCACAAGGAGAAGTCCAAACATCTGAATGCACAAGATCAAAACAATTTTCATATATAGTAGAAGATAATGGATAAATCGATTTGCAATGTTTTCCTAAAATGCAAGCTTCACAATCAATATTGTCAAACGAATGATTAGGCAACATAAGTTTCATAGCACGAAAATGCGGATGACCAACTCTAGCTTGCAAAACACGATTACTAAGGCTTCCAACAGCCAATTAGACATAACCAAACTAGTGCGACTATTCCAAGATAAGAACTTAGGATCTTCAATAATATAAAGTTCATTTTGCACTTTCCCTTGTCCAATCAAGCGTCCAGTATAAATATCCTGAAATTTCACATCGTTAGGTCCGAAGATAGCATAACAATTTAAGTCTAAAACAGTCCTCCTAACCGATAACAAATTCGAGGTAAACTCCGGTAAATAGAAGGCCCTAGATTTCTTATCAAATAGATCTAGATTCCTAACTCCACTAACCGATATCCTATTTCCATTTGCTATCAGAACACTTCCCACAGCAGGTTCCATGTTACTAACTAACCCCTTATCACTAATCATATGATGAGAGGCTCCAGAGTCAATAAACAAAGGTTTAAAGAGAGTTCGAGTGTAATAGCAGATACTGGAATCCCTTAAGGATTTAAGAGAGTTGATTAGGGATTCAAGGTCAGATCTCTTTATGTCTCTATTGAACGAAGATGAGGCTGCGGTCAAGTGCTCTTGATCCTTTGAAGGGGCCGAAGGCGAGCCAAGCATATGCTTTTGTGAGACAAGTTAGCCTTGGGATCCTTGAACCTTGATGGCTTGAGGTGTGGATAAATCACCCAACATTTCTCCTTGGAGTGGCCTTTCTTCTTGCAGTAGTCACAAACGGGATTTTTCCTTTCCTCAAACTTCCCTTGGGCCTTATTTGCTGTAACGAGACTCGAGCTTCCTTTTCCTTCAAACAACTCAATGGATCCTTGCTCTTTTTGGATTTGGGAGCACACATCTTCAAGACTAGGAAGGGATCTGGAGCTTGCGGCTGACCTAAGGATGTGTTTCACAAGGTCCTTGTAATCCGGATTAAGATTCATCAAGAGGATGAAGACCTTATCTTCTTCGTTCCTTTCCCTAATTACCTTTGGATCCACGGAGAATGGCCTTAACATGTCAAGTTCTGCCCACAAAGATCTAAATTTCCCAAAATATTCGGTGAACTTCATTTCCTCTTGAGAGAGGTTGGCTAGAGTCTTCTTCACTTCGAAAACCCTTGTGAGATTCGAGACATTCCCATAGACCTTCTTTAAGGTGTCCCACAACTCCTTACCCGTCTCACAATAGGAGTAAGCCTCAAGGATTGGTGGATCTAGAGAGCTTTGGATGATAAATTTGACAGCTTGGTCCATTTGAAACCATTCATCATCCTCATCAAGAAGATCATCCTCGTCCATGTCACTATAAAGAGATTCCCTTGGAGGTCTTTCCCTTACAACATGGCTCCAAAACCCCCTTCTTGTGCAAAGTGTGGTCTTCAATGTTCGAGCCCAAAGTAGATAATTGACAGACTTGAGTGTCACAGAGACCATGTGAGACTTAGCTTGGGTGAAATCCATTGCTTATACGAACAAAACTTCTTCACACCTTATCCTTGAGAAACAAAAGACACGTAAGCTTGAAACTTGAGGAAAGATCGTACCTTTGTAGAGAAGACTTGGAAATCTTTTTCTCTGTTTTTGGAGTTTTTGATTTGCAAAAAGTCGAACAAGATAAGAGAAACCTGAGAAGATTAAGAGATTAAAGAAGAAGAGAATGGCCGAGAATCATTGCTCTGATACCATGTTAGAATTAACACCAACGATTAACTATACTTGCGGAAAATAAAGAGAGAATTAAGGGAGAATATTAGAGAAGACTCTTCTCTTCTTCTAACTTATGAAGACATTATACAATGAGTGTTTATATATAAGGAGATACAAGAGAGAAAACGCAAAGTAGAAAAAGGAAAAATAGGAAAAAGGAAAAATAGGAAAAGGGAAAATAAGAAAAGGAAAAATGGAATTGGAACCATATCTTGGGACAATCTATTTTTTCTTTTTTCCAAACGGCTATGTTGCCCTAAAACCCTTTCTCATTTGCTTCTAGAGTAAGCGTCTTCTAGGGTAAATAGACTCGACTAATAATTCTAAGCCTTGTCATGTGGTCGATGGTCTCTTGTTCTCTATTTTTGTTTTGTTTTCTTTTGTCTTGATCATAAAATTCAATAACTAATAATCTTGTTTCAAAACGATCTACGTTGTTGTGAGTTGTTTGCAAGTTTGATCAAGAGAGAGTAAAAGAAACAGAGCAAAGAACACAATGTTTTAACATGTTAGGCCTCCAGTGCAAATGTTGTAGCCTACTCACGCCAGGATTGATGTTCCCAGGGAATCCACTATCCACCAGAGAAGAACAACACAATGATTACAAAGTTATGCAATGACAAAACCTCACAATCACTCACCATTACCCACACACACTTCAGAGAATCATGAGCTCATAAATATATCACATGCATCACGTCTCTTTTATGTTGGTGCTGACAAAATCATTCACTTTCTAACGGGAAACTGAATTTGTCTCTATGAGTACCCTTAGACCAAAGATTCTTCATCACTTCATTATGTGGGCTTCAATATGCATATATATTGGCCCATTAACTACAATCCGATACCTTTGTTTGACTTAGGCACATTCATTTTAACAATACTCTACCTGACTCAGATAAATCAATAAGAAATTTGTTGCATCACTATACCTTTGTATCTTGAATACCCTTCTCCCCAAGCTTCCCCTGTCAATCTCAGACATTGAATGGTTCTCATTCAGTACTTAACTTAAGCATAAACATAGCTTCAGTTAACTTGTTCACATGTAGCAGCTTTGTAAACATATATGTAGGGTAAAGTGTTGATATTTTAGACACTTTAATGCTCCCATCTTTAGTTCTTTCACGAATATGATGATACTTTACAGCCACATGTTTGGTTCTCTCATGATGAATATTATTCTTGGCCAGTGCAATAGCACTTTAAGAGTCGCAAAACATATGCACCTGATAATGAACACAACCCATCTTGGCTATCAATCCTTTTAACCATACTGCATCTTTAACATCTTCACTCAAGGAAATATATTCATACTCTATGGTGACAAAGCAACAACCCTTTGTAGATTAGATTTCCAGCTTATAGATGTGCCAGTAAAGGTCAAAACAAAACATGTTATAGACCTTCTCTTGTCATAAGCAAAATCTGAATCACTATAGCCCTGAAGTTTCAGACCGCTATATTTCTGAAACACTAAACTGCAACTTGATGTTCTTTTAATGTAACGCAACACTTATTTTAAAGCCTCTCAATGCACCTTTATAGGATCTCCCATAAACATGCTGACCATACCAACTGCATAAGCAATGTATGGACTTGTCCCAATCATCAAATACATAAGGGACTGATTTTGTTCTATCTGTTTGAGCTTTTAACTCTTCACATGAAGAATATTTAGCTTAAAATGAGCTGCAAGAGGAGTTTCACTACCTTCAAATCTTTTATTTCAAATAGATTCAAATTCTTTTTTACATGGCTTCCTTGTGACAACTCCAATTTGTGACTTTCTCTGTCTCGCTTTATGTCTATATCTAGAATTCTCTTGGCTGGACCGAGACCCTTCATCTCAAAAAACTTAGTCAACATTTTCTTGAGGACATTAATCTCCTTTATGTTCTTGGATGCCACCAGCATGTCATCAACATACAAGAGGAGATAAATATATGAACCATATGCATTATGCTTCATATAAACACATCTGTCATTAGCACTCCTTTTGAACTTTTGATCAGTCACGAAACTGTTAAACTTCTGGTTCCACTGTCTTGGACTTTACTTTAATTCATATAGAAACTTCTTAAGAAGGCACACCACATATTATTTTCCCTTCACAACAAAACTCGCTAGTTGTTTCATGTAAATAACTTCTTCCAAATCTTCATGAAGAAAATCAGTCTTAACGTCAAGATGTTCTTGTTTCATATACTCGTGAGCTACTATATTAAGTGCACTCAAACTGAAACATGTTTGACAAATGGAGCAAAGATTTCATTATATTATACTCCTTGCTTTCGAGTGTATCCTTTAACTACTAATCTAGCTTTGAAACGAGGCTCCTCAATCCATGGAATACCCTATTTCCTTTCGAAAATCCATTCACAATCTAAGATTTTCATGTCATTTGGTTTCTCCACCAGATCCATGTATGGTTCTTTTGAAGTGAACCATACTCCTCAAACATTACATCATTCCATTTTCCCTGTAGAAATCATGTAAATATTTCTCATAATCACTAGTGCCCTGTTCTTTTCCTCATCCAAAACCTACATTCGGATGATCAGTTTAGATGATGTATTTGGATCGTGCTCTAGATGATGTTAATTTTTTTATCCGAAAATTACATTTGGATGAAATTATGTTTCTTTGTATATTTGTATAAATTAGTTGGATGTAATATATATAAGCCAATGAGTAAAAGTACATGTTTGTTGTTAAACTAGTTTTATGATCTAAATTATATTTATAACTACATAAGTATAAAGAATGAGGAGAGAGAATAAAGAAGAAAAGAGCGTAAAAATAAGGAGAGAGAATAAAAAAGAAGAGAGAATAAAAAGAGGAGAGAGTAAAAATGAGGAGAGAAAGTTAAATAAGGAGAGAGAGTAAAAAAAGAGTAAAGATGAGGTGAAAGAGTAAAAAAGAAGAGAGAGAATAAAGATGAGGTGAAAAAGTAAAAAAGAAGAGAGATAGTAAAAATGAGGAGAACGAGTAAAAAGAAAATAGATAGTGAAATGAGGAGAGAGTGTAAAAAGGAGGAGAGATAGTAAAAAGGAGGAGAAATAGTAAAAATGAGGAGAGAGTAAAAAAAAAGAGAGAGTAAAATAGAAGAGAGAGAGTAAAAAGAAAAAAAAAAGAGTAAAAATGAGGTGAGAGAGTAAAAAAGAAAAGAGAGAAAAAAGAGTAAAATGAGGAGAGATAGTAAAAATGAGGAGAGAGAGTAAAAAGAAGAGAGAGTAAAAATGAGGTGAGAGAATTAATAAAGAAAAAGAGTAAAAATGAGTTGAGAGAGTAAAAATGAGAAAAGAGAACAAAAAGAGAAAGGATAGTAAAAAAAGAAGAAAGAAGGAGAGAGAGTTACCATGAGGAGAGAGAGTAAAAAAATAACACAAAACAATAATAGAAAGAGAACAATAAAAATATAAGAGAGACTATTTTTTTGTTAATACAGATTAAAAAATTTGTTAATATTTTAAGGGTATTTTAGTCTTTTAATAGTTTGTACATAATTATCTCCATCCAAATGCACCATAGAAACTCATCTAAAATTTTGTAGAATTTTGAATGATTTTGTCAAAATCATCGAGATGTTGCATCTAAATGAATCATATATTTGTGTCTAAAAATACAACAATTTGCATCTTCATCCATATGGAGCATCTGGATGGACAAAAGAACGGGCCTTAGGTTTTGAGAACTCTCCTTCCTTAGAAGTAAGGTAACAAGAGAATACAAAATTTGTAGTGACGAATCTGAGAGGTAATTTGATTTCCCTTTCCACTCTATCACGAGCCAATATGTAGTCTTCCATACTTGGATATTCTCTTGCTTCAATATCACTCACATCTTGAGTTTCAATCTCTGAAATATCATTATATGAATCCTCGTATAAAAAAGAACTCTTATAATCAACGTCCAACTCAAGCCTTAGAATCATCAGATATTACTTTTTCCTTTGAATCTGAAGCCTTAGAATGCTTATATAACTTATCTTCCTTGAAAATGACACTTCTACTCACGATAAATTTTTTCCAATAATGAAACTCTGTGTCCTTTTAGTCCACTCGGATAACCAGGAAAAAATATTTTTCTTTACCTCGGATTTAGTTTATCATCAGCAAAATAAACACATGAAATGAAGCCAATCCTCTTGTGATAATTTTAGTCTCCTTCTCTTTTATACCAAACTTCATCAAGTATCTTACATTCAATTGCAGTGTATGGAGACTTGTTGATAAGATGAACTACATTAGTAGCTGCCTCGGCCCATAAAACTTTTGGTAAGTCACATTCACTTAACATGCTTTGAACCTTACCCATGATGGTCTTATTCATTCTATCTGCTACACCATTATGTTTTGTTGTATAACCAATAGTCTTGTGTCTCACTATACCATTTTCTCTGCACATCTCATTAAACTGGTAATTACATATCTCAAGCCCATTGTCAGAACGGATCTTCTTTACTTTTTTGTCAATCTGATTTTCAACCATCTTCCTTCAAATATTGAAACTTTCAAAATCTCTATCTCTAGATTTTAGAAAATAAACGCAAACCTTTCTACTGTAGTCATCTATGATGCTCTAAAAATACTGATTGTTTCCCAAATATTTAGGAACATAAGAAGAAGATCAATATGAATGCAATCCATAATATTCTTTGATGTGTGTTTTCCTTTGGCAAATCTTTGGCGATGAGCTTTCCCGAACACAGTCTTCACAGAAAGAAAGTTTAGAAATATCCTTCTTATTCAATAAACCTTTGTTGACCAGAAAGTCCAATCCTCTCTGACTCATATGACCTAGTTTGCTATGTCACAAATGAGTAGAGATTGCACTAACTTCATTTGAAGAGTTCCAGACACGCTTTTTACCTCCTTTCTCACAAAGAAAATACAAAAAAACCTGATATGAGGCCATAAAGTACTTCTCTATCATTTTTTTTTACTGTGAAAACACCATTCTCATATCCAAAACGACACCCTTTTTCTTCCAATAAACTCGTTGAGATTAAATTTATCTTCATACCAGGTACAAACCTCACATCTGATAGAATCAGAGAAAAACCATCTTCTTTTTCAATCTTGACACTTCCAATTCCTTTAACAACAGATTTTGAGTCATTTTCCATGTGTACAATACCACTTCAACACTCATTAAGTTTAACAAATAGCTTTTTCTTCCAAGACATATGGAAATATCATCCAGAATCAATGATCCATGAGTCTTCCATAACAAATTTAGCAATATTTAAGCACTCGTTGACATAGAAAACATCAATTCATTTATCCTCTTTTTGAATATTGACTAGAGATGACTCACCAAGATGCTTGTCATTTCCTTTTCCATTGTTTCGAGGACACAGAGCCTTATAGTGATCTGATGCTCCACATTTCCAACACATTTTCTTCTTTTTAGCCTTCTGTTTTCCCTTCTTGAACTTGTTCACAACTTGAGAACTCTTTCCATTTGACTTAAACCAAGGTTACTCAGCTTTTCCTCACGTAAAGGCCTTAACCATTCAAATTTGATTCACTAGAATAGAAATCAGCTTCCTAACATTTAGATCTAACAACTGCCATAACGTCTTTAAAGATAAAATAGATTTGTTGTATCTTAGAGTGTCTCTTAATACTTCAAACCGATTTAGTAAAGAGTTTAGAAGCATTATTGCTTAGGATGAAGATCTCTATCTCATCATACTCTAGATCACCAATGATCTTCAAAAACTCATTTATATTCTTCTCTATAAACATACTGGGAGACATCTTATGATCATAAAGCTTTTACTTAAGATCGATAGGATTTGTAAGAGTCTTAGCAATGTACAGATTAACAAGTACCTTAAACCTATCGTCCGAAGTTTTCTCTTTGATGATATTTCTGAGAACATGATTTCCAACGTTGAGAATAATTGTACTCCTTGCTTTGCGTTGTTTCTCCATATTGCCTTAGCTTCAGTCTTATCAGATTTATCTGCTTCTTTAGAAGTTTCAGATACTTCGATGACTCCACCAAGAGCAATTGATAGACTAAGGATCTCTAGATGAGCCATTAATTTCTCCTTCCAAAGCATGTAATCATTGGAACCAGTGAATCTCTCCATATCGATTAATACAATCCTTCCCACAGATCCCACATAGAAGTTGGTAAGAACACCAAATATAACAGAGAGGTTGCAAAAATTCTTTATATTGTGGCTAGATAGAAAGTTTAAGCAATAGAACCATTTGTATACTTGAGTTATACTCAAACCAGAGGCTGAAGAGATAGCAAATTGAGTGAAAGTGTTGAAGATTCAATAAGTTTGATTCAAAAGTTGAAGAGACAACTTGATCCACGTTTTTGAGATAGAGTTTCATAGAAGCTTTTCATTTGTTTGTGATCCAAATCCAGGATGCTTTACAATGAAGAAAGTAAGAGTTTAAATAGAGACTAACATAGACTAGCCTAGGAAATAAAAACATAACTAATGCTAGTCTTGACAATGAAACAAAGACAAAAATTAAATGATAGTTTGTATAACCCTTGGAATACTCCCACGCCAAGTCCAAGACATCATTTTGTTTTCCTTTATTTGTTGGGCTTTGAGAGAAATGACAGATGTGCCAGTTATGATGTGACCAACATGTTTTTGAGTTACATATTCTGAAAAAAATCAAAAATGAAGTGTATAAGACCATCTCCAAAGGTAACATGATTTAGTTGAGGTTTTTAAAGAATAAAATATTATAATTATTTTCTATATGAATCTTTTTTTAAATTAAATTTCACTTTTTTAAAAATATATTGTTCAATCACATTTTGACATATAGAGAGACAGTTTCTTAATTAAGAAACTGAGTTTCTTTATTCAAAAATGAAAAATGATGTCCTATAATTTGCAACCCAAAAATGATAAATACAATATTATCCCAAAAAAGTAAATTAATAAAAAAATTCAACCAAGGACAATGATCACGCATTGTGGTGAAATATCCTTGAAGTTGAAAGTTGTTTTGATGAAGATCCAAAATCTAACCGTCTTTGAACTTCTCAATCCAGACATACTATCTTGGGATGGTGTTTCTCTTAATATCCTTATTAGCCCACAGAATCAACATCTCATCAAAGATATGTGTACTAGCTTTTCATCGTGAAGATTATCTTTCATGGTTCCATATCAATATGGGCACAAGTGGATACAAATTTAAATAATGCAAAAAAAAATGAAAGGCCAATTGATCCACCAGGTACTTCCCTTCAACATCAAAGTTACAACCAAAATCTATATGCTTTCGTTTCTACAATATCCAAATGAAGAGAATAAGCTTCTTCCTTTTCTATTATGACAAATATAGATCGACTTTTGGTTAAGTTGTCATTTTAGGTTTCTATCTACTACATTTGGCAAGAAAAGAATGGTAAAATTTATAAGAAATATTGGACTTCCTCTTTTACTCTTATCCAGCTTAATGATACGGTATTTAATTAGAAAAAAGTTTCTTCTCTTGCATACAAGACTCCTCACACACGTAAAGGTTTAATGAAGCAATGGTTTAAAACTATATTATCTTACTGATTCTTGGTTATTTTTAAAGTATCTTTTGAGTTGTTTTGCCTCATATATATAAATATTGTATATATACTTTTTGTGGTTGGTAAATTTTACATTTTACCAAAAAATAAAAATGAAATTTCTTTCTATATGAAAACAAGTAATGGCCAATTCCGCATATTTGAACTATACCTATTGTAGTAGATCAAATAGTTTGGAGCTCAGCAAATCCTACAGAACCACACCACTCTATCATGGAAGACATATGTTCTCTTACAAAGCCACCCAGCAGTAAGTATTCCTTCATGCAAGCTATTCCTCAATAGAAATGCTTCTTAGAAGCAATCTTCACCTCAAATAGGTAGTGTGCCTACATTTGCAAATGCCACTTTGAAGCAGTGATCAATGTAGTCAAGCATTTCTCAACTCTCGGCTATAATACTGTTGATTTTTCATGGACTCTCAACAAGTACTGCAAATGAGTACAACGCAGAATGCTATCCATTTAACTCCTCCATCACATAGGTAGGCAGACACAAAAATTATCAAAATCAGCTAAGATCAACTTTGTATCATAGAATATATCATGACCTTTTTAACATCTGATGTACCTAAACCTATGTTAACTATATAAAGGTGAAAACTTTGACATGAAAAAAGAAAAAATGTATTTGAACAGTTTGGCAGTAAATTTGGTTCATAGAAAAAAAAATGGAATGGATCTTAGTATTAACTGCTTCAGGTATTGTTTTAGATTTGGATAATAACTGAAGCATGAACTAAATTCAAACATATTCGAGTTAATTTTGTTTCAGTGAATTGATTTTCAAACTCGAAATGTTTGTTTTATAAAGCTTCCAGTTATGTTCATATGTCTGTTATGACAATAAAACTAAAAAGATTTTGGATTGTTTTAAAATTCCTATCTGCACTTCCAGAATCTATCCATTTTCTTTAGTACATTTGAGTTTCTCTTCAACCAGTGATTTTATTGTTGTTTTGTTGTTATTTTATGCTTTCTATACCTTATGTTTTTATTATGCTATTGTAAAATGTTTGATCTAATTAAAGTAAACAGTTTTAGCTGATTAACAAAATCAAAAACAGTATTGTATGTAATGTGATATTATTTATGTTTGGATTAGTTGTTACTATTTTGGATTCAAAATATCTGAATTTATACTTTAGATAAAAATAGATATTTGAATCCGATGAACATTCAAATAAAAATTGAATCCTAGATATATTACTTTTGGTAGAAGTCTTGTAGTAACAAGATATAATTAGCTTAAGAAAGAAATAATAAAAATAAAACACAAAATTGCCTCTCAAATCTCAGTTTCCCACTTGAATCTAAAAAGAAAATAAACAAGTCTTCGATAATTGAAAATTGAGGAATTGAGAATTTGGAAGATAAAAAAACAAACAACACCATTTTTTGTTTTATCGTCCTTCGTCTTCGTCTTCGTCTTCGTAAAAGATAGCAACAATCGAAGAAGAGCTTGAAATGGGCCACCACCTCCACCATCACGACGGTGGCGATGGCGTCCCTCAACATGTCAATAGCCCTCGATTATCCGGTCCCATGACTCGCCGTGCTCAATCATTCAAACGCGGCAGCTCCGGAGGTAGCAGCAGCAATAACCACGTCGGCGTTAGTGGCGGTGATAATAATGGTTCAACCACGACCTTAAGAGTTCATCACGAGATCGATCTACCGCTTAACTCACCTAGATCAGAGATCGTCTCTGGTTCGGGTTCAGATCCGAGTGCTGGGTTTGATTCTGCTATTAATAGAAAGCATCAGACGTATGGTCAGTTGAGAGAGAGAGTTGTCAAAGGTCTTTTGAGAAAGCCAATGGGATCGGTTGTTTCCGAGTTTAGCTTAAGAGAGAGGAAGAAACTTGGTCATTGGATGTTTTTTGTCTTCTGCGGTGTGTGTTTGTTTATGGGTGTTTTGAAGATTTGTGCTACAGGATGGTTTGGATCTGTCATTGATGGAGCAGTTTCGGATCAGGTTCTTTCTTACACTTTGTTTTTAAACTTAAGTAATTTGGGTTTTTACTTGCTTGGTTAAGACCTTTAAATTTATGATGCTACTAGTGTTCAGAGTGTTTCTCTGATTGAAACTTTGTTGCTTCTAGCTTGAGAAAGTCTTATCTTTGGGAGAAGGAAATTAAACATTTGACGTAGTTTTATTTGTGTGGCCTTTGTTTCTATTCTAAGTCTCTACCTCGAGGTGGGTTTAGTTACTTGATTGTAGATCATAACATTTCTGATTATAGTAGTGTTTCTCTAGCTGAAAATGTGTGGCTTAGTATCTATCTTGCTTGGGAAGATGAGAGAAGGAGATTAAACATTTGACATAACTTTGTGTTTTTTCTTCTAGGATTTATCCAGCTCCATCCCCCGAGTAAATCTACTAGATCATAGCTCTCATGATTATATTTATAAAGATGGAGGACATTATGGTGATCCAACTTTGGTTATGGTTGCTTCACACGTGGTGGGTGACCAACACAGTGTTTGTTCATCCTCTACTCTTGAATCTTAAAGATCTTTGGAATAGTGCTTTCTACTGAAATCCTGCTTTATTATTAATTCAGTATTCAGGTGTATGGGCAAAACCTGAGAGTGGAAATTTTTCGCAGTGCATTGACAGTTCAAGGAATCGAAAAAGTTGCCAAACTTTAATCTTTTACTCCTGTTTGTAGCTTAGCAAATGAATCTTCTTATCTTTAAATTCTTATGATGTGAGTATATATTGTGTGCAGAGTTGGGCACTAATACGAATGGCTATCTTCTCATAAATGCTAATGGGGGACTAAACCAAATGAGATTTGGGGTCAGGCTTTTGTGTTTTCTCAATGTTTCTAAAGTTATCCTCTGTTCATAAGTTCTAGGCTGATGCGTTTAACTATTTTAGAATGCAGATATGTGATATGGTTGCAGTGGCTAAAATTATGAAGGCAACTTTGGTTCTTCCCTCACTTGACCACAGCTCATATTGGGCAGATGACAGGCTAGTTCTTAACTTTGTTAAGGGACTTGATTATTTTCATGTACTTGCAGAAGCAGATAAGTTGTTAAGCTCTCTGTGTATGTAACATAAATTGAAGAAGTTAGGTAATCAAACAGATTGTATCTTTGTTCTTAGCATACTAAACTAAATAATTAAAGCTCACTACCATATTCATGATAGGTGTTTCAGTTTGTTTTATTAAGTGCTGTTATAGCTTATTTCCTTTTTCTGTTGTATTTGCAGTGGATTTAAGGATCTATTTGATTGGCAACACTTCATTGAGGAGTTGAAGGATGACATTCACATAGTTGAGTCGCTGCCAACAGAATTTGCTGGAATCGAGCCTTTCATTAAGACACCCATATCATGGTCTAAGGTCAAGATTACTTACGTGATATTTAGTTATTATAGGGGGGCCTTGTTCACTGGTATTTGCATACAGTTGTATTCAAGAAGACCTCAGTCAAAAATGATTTTCCTTGTTACAGGTTGGTTACTACAAGAAAGAGGTCCTTCCGTTGTTGAAACAGCATACTGTAATGTACTTAACTCACACTGATTCACGGCTCGCTAACAATGACCTGCCTGATTCTGTACAAAAGCTTCGTTGCCGAGTTAATTATAGGGCGTTGAAATATTCAGCTCCGATAGCGGAACTGGGAAATGTTCTAGTATCTAGAATGAGACAGAACAGAGGTCCATACCTTGCTCTTCATTTAAGGCAAGTAGCTTTGCCTGTATGTAACATGGTATTTATTTGACATTGGGTCATATATATTTAGATATGGTTTGGTGTATAGCTCATGCAAATACTGGAACATCCCAATCCCATAACAATTTGGTTTATTATAAGTGTATCGTCCTCTACAGGTATGAGAAAGATATGCTGGCTTTCACAGGCTGCAGTCATAGTTTGACAGCTGAAGAAGACGAAGAATTACGGCAGATGCGGTATGAAGTTACTCACTGGAAAGAAAAAGAAATAAATGGAACAGAGAGAAGGTTGCAGGGTGGTTGTCCCTTGACTCCAAGAGAGACGTCGCTTTTGCTTAGGGCTTTGGAATTCCCATCCACCTCGCGGATTTACCTCGTAGCTGGTGAAGCTTATGGAAATGGAAGCATGGATCCTCTCAACACAGACTTCCCCAATATTTTCTCGCATTCAACTCTTGCCACCAAAGAAGAGCTGAGTCCATTTAGCAATCACCAAAATATGTTGGCTGGTTTAGATTATATTGTCGCACTTCAGAGTGAGGTATTTCTCTACACATATGATGGGAACATGGCAAAAGCGGTTCAAGGTCACAGACGATTCGAGGACTTCAAAAAGACCATAAATCCAGACAAGTAAATACTCCTCCCAAATACCCTCCCCCTACTAAATTTGTAGTGTATAGTTATCATTTTAGTCACATCTTCTTTTCTAACGCAGGATGAACTTTGTGAAACTTGTTGACGCATTGGATGAGGGAAGAATTTCATGGAAAAAGTTCAGTACTAAAGTGAAAAAGCTACACAAAGATCGAAATGGATCTCCATATAACCGAGAATCAGGAGAGTTCCCAAAGTTGGAAGAGAGTTTCTACGCTAATCCACTTCCGGGTTGTATTTGCAAGAAAACAGAAGAAGATGATGGTACAATGCGACAGTTATAGACACGAAGAGGTACTTCTGGTAATTTTTTTCGTAGCCTGAGATTTAAATTAGCAAAAAGAAAGTGTGATTTTTTTGTCTCCTGAAGCTAGAGAAAGTGATGATTAACAATGCTCAAGATTGAGAGAAACTGGTTTTGAAAAGGCAAAATAGAAAGTACAGAGATTCAGTATCTTCCTGGATTCTGTTAAAAGAAAGAAACTCTGCAGAAATTGTTCATCCTCAGTCAAATTCTGCAGATAAATCTTCAGCCTTTAGCTATGCCATGGAGATTTGTGGAAGTGGATAAACAAAACAGGATTCATTGTTTGTAATACTACAATGGTCATATCTTTTATAACCCAACTCAACTTTTTTGTTGTGTTACACTCATTAATTACAGAGACTATATATCACTGCAACTATCTTCCTTTTCTCCATACTTCCTCTCTGACTCTTTAGCCTTCGGAGAGGATCAACAAAGTTTAATCTCCACGATAAAATCTAAATGCATGTGCGATTAGCTGACTTGTACGATTTTGCCAAATTAAATATAAATTATGATTCGCGGAGACCTCTATAGGCCAACCTCTTCCATCTAAAATGAGGGTTGAACCTCCTAAAGTGAAGATTAGATGATTTTCCAAAACCTAAGACAATATATGTATATGTGATTTGAGTCAATTAGAATATAAATTAGGGAAAGTGTTTTAGTTAGGTGGTTAAATAAATCTCTATAGTTTTTCTTATCTGAATTCGACTCCAGAAAACTATGTTGCCCTGCGTAATATTATTTGAGATTTTGGAAGAGATTTGATTTACAAATTAGGTCTTCTTGATCCAACAGTTGACAAAGAAAAGTATGAAGTGGCACTAATCAACCGAATTTAGACATGAAATAGTCGATTTTAACGAATAGTACTCATACATCAATATCCGTTTTTATTCTGTTTTTTTTTATCAAATTTGCCAAATTAATTACTAACTACTACTCAAGTCCATTTGAATAGTGAATGATCAGTGATCAAAAGTATAAAACTAGTCAATTTTAACAAAAAGTAACTATATGTAAACCTTAATTACTGTTGTGTTAATATTCAGTTTTTCTTAAGACTTAGATCTCCAAGGCAGTTTTCAAAACAAGAGCGACAAAGATCAAATGTACTAACAAAGTATTTGACCGGTAATGAAAATAAGAGTTGGAAATAACATGTCTAAGAAGTATTTTCTCACAACTCTGGCGGTGGCAATTGTCTCTGTTTCGTGTAGTCCTTGGTTGTGGGGGTTTTTGATGGTATCTTTGTCGCAGTGGTCATGGTCGGGATGTGACGTCTCCGTTGGTGTTGTGGTCTCTGTCGGATCTTCGTTGCACGGTGGAGTTTCTTTAGCACTACTTAAAGATATATGTGATACAAAACTATGTTTTAAATGGTAAAAGTTGAACAAAAATCAATAAAAAATTCGGGTCCTAAAATACATAAACAAATATTTCACTTAGCGAAATACATAAAAATAAAAAGCATTAGGGATCTAAATTTATGTCAAGATAAACTAGTCCTAGATGAAATCGTAAAACTAGTGGATATCCTCATAAGAAATTCTTTTTCCTCACTAGAAAACTCTATAATGAGTGTGATAGAATACCTTGTTGAAGATGAAAGCCCTAAATGAAATCTTCAAACTAGTGCATATCCACATAAATCTTGTTTAAGGCTCATAAGCAATGCTTTGTCCTAGTAGCAAAGTGTAATGGACTTAATAGTATAAAACTACATCAGCATCCGATAATCAATGGGGCTACAGAAAGCTACTACAAGCTCGCCGATAAATATCAAATATTTGTCTATCTCAAGAGATGTTCTCCAGCCGACTAGTAGCAAAATGGAAATGGAGGATGGTGTGGACTTGTCGTAGTGGCTTAGTGGTGGAGATGACACTCCAGTGATTCGACAGCCAAAGCAGCACCGAGAAAAAAATGTGACTGTTGATTAGGGCTGCACAAATTATCTGATTTGATTCAGTATTTGCTTCAATTCGATCCAAAAATTCTGAATATCTGTAAAATTTTGGAGTAATCCAAATAGCAAAATATAATATCCGTCAAAAAACAAGCAAATATCTATTATCAATTTTTAAAAGATCAGATATCCGCTCTGATTCGTATCTCAATATATATATATATATTTAAATCTTAATTATGTATATATATATAATATAAAAAGTGTTATATATATAGAAATGAATAAAAGGTACCATATAATTAATTTTAATTGTTATATTATTTTTCTATGTGATATACTATGAATTTGTTTTTTGAAACTAATTTGATTAAAAATTCTTAATCTTTAATAGTAGTTATATTTTTTTCTAAAATTAATATTAAAAAATATTTATTTTGGGTTTAAATATTTTTATTGACAATGATTTTTAACATATGTTTTTAGTATTTTGTGATTTTTCTATATTATATTTTTGTTAACTGTTTATAAAACATAGCAATGAATTATTTGTGAATCTTTGGAAAAAAGTGGATATTAGAATTTCCGGATATCTGAAAATTTTCGTATCAAAGCAAATCATAAAATTATAAATATTTTCGGATAAAACGGAGTGAATCATAAATATTTCAAATTTTTTGGATATTCGCTCCATACTCACCCCTACCTCTGACACATGGGTAAAAGTGTGAGACTTTAGATCTACCCTGAAGCTTGACAAATGCAAGAAAATAAACATCTGAAAGGTTGGGATTAGAAGCATTAAGAGATGAAGGATGGAAGAGTCCGTCTCGACAATTGAGATTCGCACAAAAATTATGAGTCTCCGATAACATAACATATACACAAAAATGAAGAAACATAAAAGTTGCACGAAAATACAAAAGAAGAAAAAATGGAGAACGAAGTAAAAGAGCCATCTATTTTAGTGTATGAAGAGAAATAGGATTTATAAATAATTTGCAAACAAGTTTTTATCGGACTTTCTTTTTACCATTAGTACTTCTGAGGCTTTTATTGGTTAGAATATTCTCTAAATTTCGTTTTAATTTTATATTTGGAGACAAATATTTCTAATAGTACTCTATTTTCTGTTAGAACAGTTTTTCTTTTCTTTTCTTTTTAATTTGGAGCAACATTTTTAAGTTGTTTATTTTTTATACTATAATAAAGTTGTCTATTTTTTATATTATTTGTATAGAAAATCTTCCTAGGGCATCTGGTTGTTAAAGTGAACTTAATTTGAAGAAGAATTAAATGTGATGAGATATGTGATAGATGTGTGGCCGATAAAGAAACGGTTAACCATACGATTAACACGATTGTCCAAAGTTCAAACTTGGGCAGCTTCACATATTCCATTGAACCCATATATTTTCCTAAGCTTTTCTATTTATCCCAATATTGATTATTAATTGTGGAGGATCCCCAAAGAAGTACAATAAAAAAGTTATCCATAATACATATAAAAGGCAAGAAACGAAAAGATTTGTTCATACATGGATAACGATACAAGATACTTGGGATTGCTCAGACAGAACAAGAAACTTGGGAACATGTAAAATAGGGGAAATATTATATCCGCAAATTTCGGACCCGTCCTTCAACCCCAATGTAGGAGATCATATCCCAACTTCTTGTGGTAATCCAACTTTCACAGATCACATATGCATGGTTAATGCCTTTTAGAAGGACTTATAATTGTTTTTAGCTTTAGGCCGGTACTGTTATCAAGATGGTATAAATGGAGCAATTGTTTACTCCATCTCGAATTTGAGACTCTTTTGTAGGCAATGTCTTGTCTTATTTCTTTGCAGATTTTTGAAGTTGAGTTCGCGATAAATTGCTCCGAGGTTAAAAAGATAATAGAAGACTCAGATGTGTGGCCAGCCTTTTAGCCAGATCTAGAAGATGCAGACTTCGAAGTTTATTTAGTGCAAGCTTCTAATTCTACTCGTGTTTTAAATCATTAAATATATTATATTGTTTGTAATGTTTTAAAATTGTCGAGAAACCAAACTTTTGTGAATAATATTTCTTTAAACTAGATCTGTTTTTTGTAAAATGTGTAATGTTGACAAAATTAGAGTAAACCAATATTGGAGCAAAAAGTTTTCTAGAGAATTGTTTTTGGAAAAAATAAATTGAATTAGTTGGAGATGGTTTTAAATTTGTTAAGTATGAAAAAAGAAAAGAAACTATTATTGTAAATAGAGCAAAAGTTTTCTCTATTTACAATAATAGTTTTGTTCTCAAGAAAAAAGGTAAAGGGTATAATTACAATTACACCTTTGAAACAAAAACATAACTTCTCTTGCTAAACATTCACAAAAGAAAGCTAACCGTCGTTTTTCTCTCTCTCTTTTTCGTTGTCGACGTCGTCTTCTTCGTTGCTGTCTTCTTACTCGTTGTCTTCTTCTTCTTCTTACTCCTCATCTTCGTTGTCATCTTCTTTATAAAAGGTAAGTTTCTTCTTTTCTTCTTCTTCTCCTCTTCTTCTTCGCGGCGACATTTGGGTTTGTCGTTTTTGCAACATTTAGGTTTGTCGATTTTGCGACATTTGGGTTTGTTGATTTTGCGACATTTGGGTTTGTCAATTTCGCGACATTTGGGTTTTTGTTCTTGATCTTCTTCCTTCTTGTGTGTTTGTCAAGTAGAGTTCGTCCCGTTTCTGAGCCAATATGATATAGTTCGTCACTAGTTGATAGAGTTAGGGTGAAGTGTGGCAGAAATAGGCTAAGTGTAATAGAGTTAGTCTGATGTTTGGTAGAGGTAGGTTGTAGTGTAGTAGAGTTGGCTTCCGTGTAGCAGAGTTGATCAGCGCTTAGTAGAGTCATGTTATAGTGTAGTAGAGTCATGTTATAGTGTAGTATAGTTGATAGAGTTATGTTTGGTAGAGTTAGAAGCAAGTTTGGTAGAGTTAGGGGCAAGTTTGCTATAGTTAGGGGAAAGTTTAACAGAGTTGGATTGAAGTTAACGATGATTTTGATGGAGATATGTTGTAGTGTAATATAGTTTATTTGCATATAGTAGAGTTGGGTTTTTAATGTTTATCGTTTGTTTTCATCTTTAGATTGGCTGAGAAGAAGTACCTGGAGAACATTTTCAAACACGGTATTCTGGGTGATGAAGAACCGAAGTATTAACCATTACTGCAATCTTAAAAACATTAATAACATGATCAAGTGTATTGGTGAGGATGCATACGTAGACATAAAGGAGAACTCTTGCTAGGCATTTTTCTGAAGCTCGCAGACTCCGACTTACACGTTTACAGGGAGGCATGTACAGTATTTGTTGATGCATCAACTACTGATTAAAAAGAAGTATGAGATTTGTGTGTTGTTTGGGTCTCAGCCTACGAGGTTTTCTCTGCATGAGTTTTTGGAAATAACGTAGCTTAATTGCGGGTAACTTCGATGAGTCTTATAATGTGGCAAATGTGGCCCACGAAGATCTTTTGGAAGATGTAGAAGGTGGTCTTTCGAGAAGAGGAAGATGGTTGGGCTTGCTAGTGGTATTGTATGTTGGTGTTTATGGTTGTCACGTAAATAGTAGGATTCCTTCTAGTTATGCTAAGTTGGTTACAGAATTTAAAAAGTTTGAGAGGCATCCATGGGGAAGAGTAGTGTTTCAGGATTTGATGAAATCGATCAAAAGTGCATCCTACAAAAAGGGCACTTCCACTCTACATGGATTTGTGCACTCAATTCTCATATGGGCATTTGAGTCTACCCCTATATTAGTTGAAATATTTAAGGATCAAAGAGAAGGTGACGTTCTCATTTTACGATGGTGACCAATCAAGAAACAAGCCATTGAAACCGAAGAAATTGTGAAGTTAGAGCAACAAAACACATATGATGGAAAGGTAAATTACTTTCATAGTAGAGTTGGTTTAGGTGATTGATAGAGTCGATCATCAGAGTTTAGTTAAGTATATTATTGTTTATATGTAGTAGAGTTCATGTATTAGTAGAGTTTATTTTAGAGTAATAGAGTTCAGTTTTGTATAGTAGAGTTTACTTATGTGTAATAGAGTTCATTTATGTGTAGTAAAGTTCATTTATGTGTAGTAGAGTTCAATATAGTAAAGTTTATTTTTAGAGTAATAGAGTTTAATTTTGTGTAGTAGAGTTTATTTATGTGTAGTAGAGTTGATTGCTGGTTTAGTAGAGTTAATATATGTTGAATAAAGTTGCATTTTATCGTCTACCAGGTACGTCTTAAGCAACTAACTACAAAGCATTTGGAGATAATGCCTTTTTGGTCAGACGATGTAGTAGATCCGAAAGTGGACACCATGCTTGGAAACATACTTGTCTTCAATCTAGATGAATCCGTCTGGGATATTAATAATAAGAGGAATGCAGATGCTTATGTCGAGTAGAGGATGAGCAAGCGTAGTGTTCATTCAAACGAGGCGGTGAGGAAAGTAAAAGAGAAGAAAAAACAGAAGGATGTGGTCAAACATAAGGAGAAAGAGAAAGAGATGGATGACTCTACTACCTTGAAGGATATGGTGAGAGTCGTTAAACAGAAAAACATAAGGAAGATGAGTCGAGTGCTTTACTTGACACTTTAAGAGGTTTGACATGTCCATGCTCTCTGACTGTGTTTTTAGTTTGGAGTGTAACACCTCAGACAATGCAGCCATGCTTGAGAGAATTCTTAGGTTGGAGGAAAGCCAGAAGCAACCTGTTGTATACATGATGTGTCTGCATTTTACCACATTTTAGGACCATTATTTAGCATGTTTTGCATTCATACTTGCATTGTTATCATTGTTTTAGGTTCTTTTTAGCATAATTTGCATTATTAGTGTCGGGCATTGCATGCATTGCATAAAAGGGACTTTTAGGTACTTTTTGGAGCTTATCACGGAGTATTTCGGAGTACAAGAAGACCAATGAGGAATCGACTGGCCTAAGGTTGAAGTTCAAGATGCAAACTAGAAGATTTGTCACTCGAGTCTCCGACACTCGAGCATGACACTCGACCATCACTTGGTCGAGTGCCTTCACGGGCCAGAACTAAGACTTTGGACGAAAATTGAATCTTTGGGCTTCTCTGCGAAAAAGGACCATCAAAAGCCCCTTTATGCAAGCCCAATTATCTTTTAGGCTTTTTCGATTTTCTTTCTTAAGTAAATTTCCTTTTAACTTTTAAAAGGAAATTCTCATTTTTCTTTCAAGGGAATTTTTCCCTTTTTCTCTTTAAGTATTTTTCCTTTTTCTTTAAGATCTTTTGATCTATAAATTGTACTAGGATTTCTACTTTCAATATACAATATTTTCTAGCAATTTTCGAGTCTTATAGTTTAGAAAGGCATTTACGATTTTTCATACTTAAGTTTTATGCAATTAGATTTCGATTTTAAGTCTATGTTTTATTTCATGAATTCTGAGTAAGTTAGTCTAGGGTTCTTGAGGAAAATGTGAGATTAGGGGAAAACTTAAGGATTTCTAGATTTGTTTATGTTTAATTAAGGTCTTAGATCTCTTTAGTTTAAGTGTTCTTAATGCTTGTTTCTTTCTGATCAATTGAAATTCGATCTCTTGGTGAATCCCCCCCCCCCCCCCCCCCCCCCCCCCCCCCCCGAGAGGCGTTTGGGGAATCACTTGAACATGCTTAAATTAAAATAGCATCTTCCTAGCTCAAGAGATTGATTGTCTAGGGTGTTATTAGGCTTTGTAAGGTCCATACTTAAGGCCTCTTGAATTTCCAATCGTTGGGCGAGAGTCAAGTCAGGTTGTCTTTTAGGAGAGGTCCCATTGCGCGAGAGCGAATGTGATTACTTTGTGATTCCTTGCTTAGAGGTCATCTAAATAGGTTGATAGATAAGTCTATAACCCCTAGGAATGCCCTAATCATTGATCCTAATCCTCGAGAACCCCGTTTTTCCTCTATTGAATTTTCGTGATTTTAATACTCTGCTTTAGGTTGAGATTTCGTGTTGCACTTTATCATTAGTTTCACTATTGCTTTACTTTTAATGCTCTGCTTTTTACATTCTAATACTTTGTTTCATTTTTAGCATTTTGTTTTAAGATTTCATTGTCACCTAGGATAGATAACCACTCGCTAAAACTAAATCTGGCTTAGATTATAATAAGTAGATTATATCTTGATTGCTAGTTACTCTCCCATTGGATTGACACCATACTGTACTGCAATTGATTAAATAGACAGTTTGGTATTTGAGAAAACACCGCAAAAACTTGTTTATCAAATTGGCGTCGTTGCAAACTGGGAATAGTTAGCTACAATTAGGAAAATCACTTTTCTGAGACTAAGTTTTATTATACTATTATTCTAAAAACGTTTCTGGTTTTTTCTTTGCTTTCAGGTACACTCGATCAACAAGCTCGACCTACACAACTCGAGCTCGTTGATTTTTCTCCTGTATCCAGAGAGCTCTAGCAGAACCCAGAAACACTCGATCACTACACTCGAGCACCACCTGCTCGAGTGTCATTTCCGACAACACAAATCACTTGCATGAATACCAGATCTCGTGGTAGTGAAGACCTCATTCCATACTCTGACAAAATAGTCCGTTTGCCTCGTGAATACTTGCGAGAACAACGGAACTGATTGAACGAAGAATACACGGATCAGGTTAACATGGAAGAACAAGTACAAGCTACTGAACTAGGAACTCGTCCTAGGAGAGTTAGACACATTGGTGCCGGTGATGCTCCCAGTATCCACACTCAACGCCATGGAATTGTCCCACCAGCCATCGCCAACAACAACTTTGAGATTAAGAGTGGAATGATTTCCATGGTTCAGAACAGTAAATTTCATGGTTTACCTTCTGAGGACCCACTAGATCATCTTGATGAATTTGAAAGACTAACCAGTCTGACAAAAATAAACGGGGTTAGTGAGGATGCTCTGAAATTGCGATTGTTTCCTTTCTCTCTTGGAGACAAAGCACATCTATGGGAAAAACACTTGCCACAAGGATCTATCACATCATGGGACGCCTGCAAAGAAGCATTTCTAGGAAAATTCTTTTCCAATTCCAGAACTGTGAAACTTCGCAATTCCATCTCTGGTTTTAAGCAAAATCATTCCGAAACATTCTTAGAGGCTTGGGAACGATTCAAGATGTACCAATCGCAATGTCCTCATCACGGTTTCACTACTGAGTTCCTTCTCAGTACTCTATACAGAGGCGTGATCCCCAAGATACGCATGTTGCTAGACACAGCCAGCAATGGGAATTTTCTGAATAAAGATGTCGATGATGGATGGGAATTAGTGGAGAATTTAGCTCAAGCAGACGGCTAATACAGTGAAGACTATGATCGAACTCCTAGAGGCGTAACAGATTCAGATATGGTTAGTAGAAAGGAGCTCAAAGCCATACAAGACAAACTGGACAAGCTACTTTCAGCTCACCATAAGCAAGTACAACATGTCAGTGAAACAGAACGGGTTGAAGAAGACGATGACGAGTTTGAAGAGGTCAATTTCGTACAAAACCAAAGCAACAATTTCAGACAATTCAACAGCTACAAACCCAACCCCAACCTATCCTACAGAAACACAAATGTGGCGAATCCAAACGACCAGGTGTACCCACCCAAACCACATCCGCAACCGCAACCAAAACCATTCATACCCAAATAACAGTACCAGCAAACACACCACCAACCACCTACTGGATACAACACCCAACCACCACAACAAACACCTGAAGTGATGGACATCTTGCAGCAGATACTAAAGGGACAGACGGCCAGCGCTTCCGAATTAACACGGAAATTTGCTGAAGTACATGCTAAGATCGATGCTTCACATAATGAACTCAACTGCAAATTTGAGACTCTCAATGCCCGTCTCAAATATGTGGAGAATCAACAAGGATCTTCTTCAACAAATAAACAAACCGGACAGCTACCTGGAAAAGCTGTTCAAAACCCTAAGGAGTATCACGCCAACGCCATTACACTCTGTAGTGGCCGTGAATTTCTAATTCATGCTGAACCGACAGAGAACACTGAGGACAGTGTCCTTCCAGAAGGGGAGGATGATTTAGTCAAAGAACAGACAGAAATCAGCACGAAAAAGCCGGAATCCTTGACACTCGACCAGCACGCTCAAGCACCACCTGCTCGAGTATCCAAAGATCAACCCAAACACACAACCAACATACAAAAAGACCCAAAGACGTTTGCTCCACCTCCTTTCAAACCGCAGCTTCCTTTTCCACAGAGATTCAAAAAGGATGTTGCAGACAAGTACAAAGCTCTCTTTGAAAAGCAGATGAGGGACGTTGAAGTGAAAATACCAATTCTAGACGCCTTTATGCTAATGCCCCCTTATCAAAAGTTTTTGAAAGACGCAGTCAAGGACAGAACACAAGAAGTCGAAGGGATGGTTGTGTTAACTCATGAGGCAGCGCTATTATACAAAGAAAGGTTGTGCCTAAGAAGCTCGATGATCCAGGAACGTTCACGATTCCATGCTCGCTTGGACCTCTCACATTCAGGAGTTGCTTGTGTGATTTAGGGGCATCGATCAGCCTAATGCCTCTAACAGTCGCCAAAAGATTAGGGTTCGATAAATACAAGTCTTGTAAGATATCCTTGGTACTAGCTGACAGATCGGTTAGGATTCCACATGGAATTCTAGAAGACTTACCAGTTCAGGTTGGAGGAGTAGAAATCCCCACGGATTTCGTTGTTCTAGATATGGGAGAAGAACCAAAGGACCCTTTGCTGTTTGGAAGGCCCTTCTTACCACTGCAGGAGCTGTGATCAATGTGCCAAAAGGATAAATCGAACTCAACCTTGGGAAAGATTTCAAGATGACTTTCAGCATCAGTGACATAGTGAAAAAACCGACCATTGAGGGTCAACTGTTCGTGGTGCAAGAAATAGACGATCTTTCAAAGGACCTGTTTGGAGAATTGATGGGTAAGACCACCTTGGTACTGCTTTGATAAAAGACGGTTGTGATGGATACATATACGAAGAAACTGAGGTCTACAAAGGCTTGTTGGACTCTTGCAAATCACTGAAAGGTGAAAAACAGTTCGAAACCTTACACTCGACCTCAACACTCGAGCACACCAAGCTCGAGCATTCCGATTTAGCCTCTGGAAATTAACACTCGACCATAACACTCGACCACACTAAGGTCGAGTGTCCGCTCGATGATGACTAGTCGGAGCTCAAATCACCGAAAGTGGAACTCAAACCACTCCCCTCCAGGCTCAGGTACGCATTTCTTGGATCTAACTCCACTTATCCAGTGATAGTAAATAATGCATTGAGTGATGATGAGTTAAACATGTTGCTTTCTGAATTAAGACGGTTTAGAAAAGCCTTAGGATACTCACTGTCTGACATTAGAGGGATCTCTCCCGATTTATGCACACATAGAATTCACCTTGAAAATGAATCTTATTCTACCAGGGAACCTCAAAGGAGATTGAATCCGAATTTAAAGGAGGTCGTTAAAAAAGAAATTTTAAAACTGTTAGATGCTGATATAATCTGTCCTATTTCTGTGCATTGTGTGCCTAAAAAGGGAGGGGTCACTGTCATTAGAAACGAAAATGATGATTTGATTTCAACTAGAACCATTACAGGACATAGAATGTGCATTGATTTTAGGAAATTGAATTATGCATCTAGAAAAGATCATTATCCTTTGCCATTCATCGACCAAATGCTTGAAAGGTTGGCTAATCATTCATATTATTGTTTCCTTGATGGATATAGTGGATTTTTTCAAATCCCTATACATCCAAATGATCAGGAAAAAACAACCTTTACTTGCCCTTATGGTACATTTGCATATAGGAGAATGCCATTTGGTCTTTGTAATGCACCTGCTACTTTTCAACATTGCATGACTTCTATATTTTCGGATCTGATTGAGGAGATGGTCGAAGTGTTCATGGACGATTTCTCTGTCTATGGTTCTTCCTTCTCCTCTTGTTTGTCAAACTTGTGCAGGGTTCTATCTAGGTGCGTTGAGACGGATTTAGTGCTTAATTGGGAGAAATGCCACTTTATGGTGAAAGAAGGGATCGTTCTAGGTCATAAAATTTCTAAAAGGGGCATTGAAGTCGACAAAGCTAAGATAGAAGTTATGGTTCAGTTGCAGCCGCCGAAAACTGTCAAAGACATTAGGAGTTTCTTGGGACATGCAGGATTCTATAGGCGATTCATCAAGGACTTTTCGAAGACTGCTAGACCTTTGACTCGTCTCCTTTGTAAGGAGGCGGATTTCGTCTTTGACGAGGAATGCCTCAAGGCTTTTCTCGAACTTAAAGACGCCTTGATAACAGCACCAATAGTCCAAGCACCCGATTGGAATCTCCCTTTTGAGATAATGTGTGATGCTAGTGACTATGCTGTTGGAGCAGTTCTGGGACAAAAGATAGATAAGAAACTGAATGTGATCTACTATGCTAGTAGAACACTAGACGAAGCCCAAGTGAAATACGCCACCACGGAGAAGGAATTGCTTGCAGTTGTGTTCGCCTTTGAGAAATTCCGGTCCTATCTGGTTGGATCAAAAGTTATTGTGCATACTGATCATGCAGCTCTAAGATACTTGATGAAAAAGAAGGATGTTAAGCCTAGACTGCTTAGATGGATTTTGTTGCTGCAAGAATTCGACATAGAGATAGTCGATAAACCAGGGGTTGAAAACGGTGTTGCTGATCACTTATCAAGGATACAGGTTGAAGAAACCCTTCCAATGAATGATTCTATGCCTGAAGAGCAACTGTTGAGTTTTTCCACCGAACACTCGACCATGACACTCGAGCACCACCTGCTCGAGTGTCAAACCCACAGACAAAGAAGGCATTTTTCGACCGGATCGAAGTTTGTGGGAACATGTTTACCATGGTATGCCGACTTGGTAAACTATTTGGTCGGAGGAGAACTGCCTAAAACCTTGAACTATCATCAAAAGAAGAAATTTTTCAGGGATGTGAGGCAGTATTTTTGGGATGAGCCTTATCTCTACAAGCAAGGATCTGATGGACTATTCAGAAGATGTGTATCAGAAGAGGAAGTCAATGGAATTTTGGAACATTGTCATGGATCTACTTATGGAGGACACTTTGCTGCATTCAAAACAGCACAGAAAATCCTTCAATCCGGGTTATGGTGGCCATCGATTTTTAAAGACTGCCAAGAGTTCATATCCAGATGTGATTGCTGCCAAAGAATGGGGAGTATAAGCAAGAGGAATGAGATGCTGCAGAACCCGATCTTGGAAATAGAAGTGTTTGACTGTTGGGGAATCGATTTCATGGGACCATTTAAGCCTCCTTCTTTGGGAAACAGTTACATTTTGGTTGCTGTGGATTATGTCTCTAAATGGGTAGAAGCTATTGCAGCTCCTACAAACGATGCAAAGGTGGTACTTAAGCTCTTCAAACACATTATATTTCCCAGATTTGGCGTGCCAAGAGTTGTGATTAGCGATGGAGGATCCCATTTTGTCAACAAGGTTTTCGAGAATTTGCTTAGGAAACATGGGGTTAAACACAAAGTGGCAACTCCTTATCATCCTCAAACCAGCGGACAAGTTGAAGTCTCTAATAGACAAACCAAATCGATTTTGATGAAGATAGTTGGGCTGTCAAAACGTGATTGGGCCGCCAAATTGGATGATACTCTTTGGGCCTATAGGACTGCTTTCAAAACACCTATTGGCCGCACACCTTTTCAATTACTCTATGGAAAATTCTGCCATTTACCAGTTGAGATAGAGTACAAGTCGATTTGGGCAACCAAACTCTTGAATTTCGATATCAAGACAGCACAAGAAAAGAGGCAGATGGACCTACATGAACTCGAAGAAATCAGACTCGAAGCATATGACAGCTCAAAAGCATACAAGGATCGAACAAAAGCAGCTCACGACAAAAAGATCCAGCGGAAAACAATCAAAATTGGTGATCAAGTACTTCTCTTTAACTCAAGACTCAAGCTATTTTCCGGAAAGCTGCGATCAAAGTGGTCTGGTCCGTTCAAAGTACTACAAGTTTTACCTTATGGAGCAGTCACTTTAGCCAATAGCAATGGAGAAGGATTCACTGTAAACGGTCATAGAGTAAAGCCTTACTTGGCCAACAGCACGATTCCCGAGGGAACTTCGAATCTGCTCGATGAACCACCTCCTCTCCAATAAAGAGGAGGAAAGTCGAGCTTGAGACTATAAACAAGCGCAGTTGGGAGGCAATCCCAAAGGTATCCTCTGTATATACATTCAATTTCTTCCTTTTTGCATATTTCCTTACAAATTTGCTATTTTTTATTTTTTTCATACATCTATTTCGACTTACATGCACTTGGAAGGTTTGTTTGGGTCTGTTTTGCAGGAAAATGGGGCCCACATGGGACAAGTGGGGTCAAAACCGACAAGATGGGACAACACTCGATCACGCCTGGTCGAGTGTCCCACTCGAGCATCAGCCAGCTTTTGGCAGACTGACACTCGACCAAACCTGCTCGAGTGTCAGGCTCGAGCATCCCGCCTTCATGCCTATTCACATGCCTCCAAGCCTATAACTGCCAAAAGCTGAGAAAGGGGAGACATTTACTCCGAAAAATGGGTTAAATCTTTCTTTAATGCAATATCTTTTCCATTTAATTCAAAAAAGATTTGATTTAATCCAAGTTCAAATTTTGAATTTGAAAAGGCTCCCCCTTGTTTTTCTCCTCTATAAAAGGAGGAGGAGCCTCTCTCCTTTCATTCAGACGAAATACATTCTCTCTCTAACATTTCTCTCTAGTTGTTCTCTCTTTTACAGAAGCAAATCGTCTCTCTTTTTGTTCATCCACTACACTCGATCATCTCTGCTCGAGTGTCTTGTTCGAGTGTCCGAACATTTGCTCTTCCTCTGACCAAATTTTACCATGACAGACGGCAAATCCAACAAAGCAAACCTCCTCCGCCTCAGAGCCAAAAATAATGCTCGAACAAGAAGCAATCCTTCCCAAGGAGAGTCTTCTATGGCCGCAAGCAAAACCGGCAGAAAGGAGAAGAGGAGGATGGAAGTACAATCTGAGAATGAGTCGGAAGAAAGAGAAGAATACATGGATGAAGACGAATTGGACCCGGACCTTGCTGCTGAAACACTCCGTGAAGATGGATATGGCGAAAGAGAGGCGGCAGAAGCAAGGGAGATAATCCTTGCCGGAAAAAGAGAGAAGGAGATGAAGGAGAGGCATAACTCGGCAAGAGCACTAAGCGATCTGCGGAGGATGGATTTTCTAGGAACCAGCTATCCATGCAAGGAAGCGCTGACCGCAATGGGGATAACAAGAGATGTAGATCTCATGCTGCAAAATTGTGGGCTGTCCACATTTGTGCAATATCCGCAAAGAGCATACAAGGAAGAGACTCTTCATTTTTTGGCGACGGTTCAAATCGTTCTATACGATGCTTAATCATTAGTTTGCTTTACTTTTAATGCTCTGCTTTTTACATTCTAATACTTTGTTTCATTTTTAGCATTTTGTTTTAAGATTTCATTGTCACCTAGGATAGATAACCACTCGCTAAAACTGAATCTGGGTTAGATTAGAATAAGTAGATTATATCTTGATTGCTAGTTACTCTCCCATTGGATTGACACCATACTGTACTGCAATTGATTAAATAGACAGTTTGGTATTTGAGAAAACACCGCAAAAACTTGTTTATCAATACACCTAAGACAATACAACTTGTACGTCTTAAGCAGCTAACTACAAAGCCTCTGGAGATAATACCTCTTTGGCCAGACGATATTCTAGATCTTCAATCTAGATGAATCCATTCGGGACATAAGTAATAAGAGGAAGGAAAATGCTTATGTCGAGGAGAGGATGAGCAAGCATAGTGTTCATTCAAATGACGTAGTGAGGAAAGTAAAATAGAAGAAAAAACAGAAAGATGTGGTCAAACATAAGGAGAAAGAGAAAGAGATGGATAACTCGACTACCTTGAAGGATGTGGTGAGAGTCGTTAAATAGAAAATATATAAGGAAGAGGAGTCCAGTTCTTTGCTTGACACTCTAAGAGGTTCGACATGTCCATGCTCTGGGACCGTGTTTTTAGGTTGGAGTGTAACACCTCAGACAATAAAGCCATGCTTGAGAGAATTCTTATGTTGGAGGAGAGCATGATGCAACCTGTAGTATACACCTCAGATAATACAGCTTGTACGTCTTAAGGAGATAATGCCTTTTTGGTCAGTCGATATTGTAGATCCGAAAGTGGACACCATGCTTGGAAACATAATTGTCTTCAATCTAGATGAATCTGTCTGGGACATAAGTAATAAGAGGAAGGAAAATGCTAATGTCGAGGAGAGGATGAGCAAACATAGTGTTCATTCAAATGATGTAGTAAGGAAAGTGAAATAGAAGAAAAACCAGAAGGATGTGGTCAAACATAAGGAGAAGGAGAAAGAGATGGATAACTCCACTACCTTGAAGGATGTGGTGAGAGTCGTTAAACAGAAAATATATAAGGAAGAGGAGTCCAGTTCTTTGCTTGACACTCTAAGAGGTTCGACATGTCCATGCTTTGTGACAGTGTTTTCAGGTTGGAGCGTAACACCTTAGATAATACAGCCATGCTTGAGAGAATTCTTAGGTTGGAGGAGAGTAGGACGCAACCTGTTGTATACACCTCAGACAATACAACTTGTACGTCTTAAGGAGCTAACTACAAAGCCTCTGGAGATAATACCTTTTTGGCCAGACGATATTGTAGATCCGAAAGTGGACACAATGCTTGGAGACATACTTGTCTTCAATCTAGATGAATCTGTCTGGGATATAAGTAATAAGAGGAAGGCATATGCTTATGTCGAAGAGAGGATGAGCAAGCATAGTGTTCATTCAAATGAGGTAGTGAGGAAAGTGAGAGAGAAGAAAAAACAGAATGATGTGGTCAAAACATAAGGAAAAAGAGAAAGAGATGGGTGATTCCACTACCTTGTAGGATGTGGTGTGAGTCGTTAAACAGAAAATACATAAGGAAGAGGAGTCGAGTTCTTTGCTTGACACTGTAAGAGGTTCGACATGTCCATTCTTTCTGACCGTGTTTTTAGGTTGGAGCATAACACATCAGACAATACAGCCATGCTTGAGGATGAGGTGGAGGTCAAACAACTCCACCACATCGAACTTCTGAACCTGTTTTGAATCATGGTGTTGACATAGAAGGCTATCACGAGCACGAAGTTGCCCCTAGAGATGTGGATCTTAAATTGGAAGGTAAGACGCTATTTGAATGAGACTTACTCTGATTGATTTACCATATATACAAACATTTGAAATGTTAACATTACATACATATTTCTACAAACATCATATAAACATAAAATTGTCGGTTGTTAACTTTGGTAGAGGATATTAAATGGTTTGGTCGAGTTATGTGTATCGTTTGATATACTCTACCAAACAATTCATGTGAACTTTACCATTGTTAGCAAGTCTACTAACTGTCAATCTGACATAGTAGAGTTACTCTTCACAGACACCTCGTTGAGAGCGGCCTAGCCTGGTAGACTCGGACTCAGATAAAACACCAAGTGCATGTTCAGGTGTTGTCCGTAATACAATTAGGGTAACACCAGACTCACCTCGATGACACCCAAGTGTCCCAAGCCATCACCAAACACACCATCCCTCCAAACGAAGTAAACATGTGTTTAATAAATGTTTTTGATAGATGATAATTCTGTTTAGTAATGTTGACGTGCAAGTTGATATTTTTGACATATTTTGTTGAATGAATGGGTTATTCAGAGTCAATAGACATCCAACCCTCTCAACCTGTTATCACCTGTTGATAGGAATCCAGAGAGAGAAGAACAGCAGGAAGAAGAACCTCTTGACAAGATACCTTACGGTGAGAAAACGATGTCGGGAATGTCATAGTTTGACATCATAAACCTGGTGGATTCTCCTAAAAAGTGTTAACAAACAAATGGGGAGGTAATGTGTAAGGAAGACGTGTTACCGAGAGAGACTCGGGAACGAATACTCGCTACGAACCAGTTAGAGTACATTTACAGCATGATAGAGTTCACTTCAAATGTAGTGGAGTTCATTTACTGATGTGTCTGCATTTTACCACATTTTAGGGCCATTATTTAGCATGTTTTGCATTCATACTTGCATTATTATCATTGTTTTAGGTTCTTTTAGGCATAATTTGCATACTTAGTGTTGGGCATTGCATACATTGCATAAAAGGTATTTTTAGGCACTTTTTGGAGTTTATCATGGAGTATTTCGGACTGTAAGAAGACCAATGAGGAATCGTCTGGCCTAAAGTTGAAGTTCAAGATGTGAAGTAGAAGATCTGACCCTCGAGCATGACACTCGACCATCACTTGGTCGAGTGGATTTGCGGACCAGAACTAAGACTTTTGACAGAGTTGACTTCTTGGGCTTCTTTGCGAAGAAGGCCCATCAATACCCATGTGTGCAAGCCCAACAACTATTTTAGGCCTTTTTCTATTTTCTTTTCTTAAGGAAATTTCCTTTTTACTTTTTAAAGGAATTTCCCCTTTTTTTTTCTAGGGAATTTTCCCTTTTTCTCTTTAAGTATTTTCCCTTTTTCTTTAAGATCTTTTGATCTATAAATTGTACTAGAATTTCCACTTTTAATATACAATCTTTTCTAGCAATTTTAGATCTCTATCTCTTAAAAAAGCAATTTACGATTTTTAGTCTTAAGTTTATGCAATTGATTTTCGATTTTGAGTCTATGTTTCACTTCATGAACTCCGAGTAAGTTAGTCTAGGGTTCTTGAGAAAAAGGTGAGATTAGGGGAAAACTTAGGGATTTCCAGATCATGCGAAATGTGGCAGCCGACTACTGGAACCACTAGAGAGGTACCAAAAACTCTTTCTTTCATTGTAAATACCATTGCATATTTTTCACTTGACTTGCTGGTCTAGGATCCTCTTTCGGACTTTTATACACACAAGGGACCGTGTGATTCAAGTTTGGGGGAGGGTTCTAGAGGATATTTGACTTTGTTTGCTGTGATTCTTAGTTTTTATTCTTTGCATTTGATCATTTGCATTACATCTAAGGCATAAAAAAACCAAAAATATTTTCCTTTAGCATATTTTTAGATTGCATATCATCTAAGGCATAGAAAACCCATAAAAATTTGAAAAAAATCAAAAAAAGCATCATCAAAAACAGAGTGTTCATGTAGATGCATTGCATTCATATAGGATTGAGTCTAGAGTTTCGGGAATCATCTTGCTAAATAGACAGACTTGCTAGGTTGATTGGCTAGTAACCATAGTGAACTCTTAGACTTGCGTTTTTCCCTCTTGAACACTGATTGGTAGATCATTGACCTTTGAAACCAATACTTAGGTTGTGTCTCAAAAAAAACCAGATTTGTTGACTCATAATTGAATTCCATTTTTTTCCAAATTAGGGGCTTGAGATACATTGCATAAAATCCTTCCTTAGGTTCAGTTAGCTAAGTAAAAAGAAAAGCATAAGATGAATATAGAATCATCCTTCTCAACTCGGCTCAAATAATATGGTCTAAAATGAACGGGGATTGTGCGTAAACCCGTACCTTCTCGTGTTCATCAATAAAACCATTTCGATATTGCCTAAGATGGACCGGAATTGTGCGTAAACCCGTACTTTTTCGCGTCCTATTGATAAAGCTAATACATCGATGCCTAAGGTGAACAAGGACTGTGCGTAAACCCGTACTTTTTCGTGTCTCATTGATAAAGCTGAAGCTAATAAGGACGAGTAGAAGTTGAGAAGTGATCAAAAATGCTTAATCCATAGTGACTAGCTGAATTTGAGGAAGTTGAATCCCAAGGTCTTTGATCAATAGGCCCTCTTGCGGACAGCACTTAAAAGAAATAGGTTTCAAATCTGAGTTTCTTAAGAGTCCAACTAAGTGTTAGGGAATATTCAGTTTTTTATGCTAAGTCCTGATGAAAGTATAATGTGGTTCTTACAAAGGAATGAGGGTTCACTTGTGGATTACGGTTTTTCAGTTTGATAAGTCGTTTGTTTAAGTAAGATGTTCCCATTGTCAGCAACCTCTCTTCCTTCTTAGATCGATGCATATTTGCTTGAGGGCAAGCAAAGAATAAGTTTGGGGGAGTTGATGTGTCTGCATTTTACCATATTTTAGGGCCATTATTTAGCATGTTTTGCATTCATACTTGCATTATTATCATTGTTTTAGGTTCTTTTACACATAATTTGCATACTTAGTGTTGGGCATTACATACATTGCATAAAAGGTATTTCTAGGCACTTTTTGGAGTTTATCATGGAGTATTTCGGACTCTAAGAAGACCAATGAGGAATCGTCTGGCCTAAAGTTGAAGTTCAAGATGTGAACTAGAAGATCTGACACTCGAGCATGACACTCGACCATCACTTGGTTGAGTGGATTTGCGGACCAGAACGTTGACTTTTGACAGAGTTGACTTCTTGGGCTTCTTTGCGAAGAAGGCCCATCAATACCCATGTGTGCAAGCCCAACACCTATTTTAGGCCTTTTTCTTTTTTCTTTTCTTAAGAAAATTTCCTTTTTACTTTTTAAAGGAATTTTCTTTTTACTTTTTAAAGGAATTTCCTTTTTATAACATCTGCCTAGCTTAAGAGATTGAATGTCTAGGGTGTTATTAGGCTCTGTAAGGTCCATACTTAAAGCCTCTTCAATTTCCAATCATTGGGCGAGAGTCAAGTCAGGTTGTCTTTTAGGAGAGGTCCCATTGCGCGAGATCGAATGTGATTACTTTGTGATTCCTTGCTTAGAGGTCATCTAAATAGGTTGATAAATAAGTCTGGAACCCGTAGGAATACCCTAATCATTGATCATCAACCTCGAGAACCCCTTTTTCCTCTATTGAATTTCCGTGAATTTTTAATACTCTGCTTTTAGGTTGAGATCTGGTGTTGCACTTCATTTCATTTTGCTATTGCTCTATTTTTAATGCTCTGCTTTTACATTTCTATTTTCATGTCTCGTTTTTAGCACTCTGTTTTAGGATTTCGTTTTCACCTAGATTAGATCACCACTCACTAAATCGAATCTGGCTTAGATTAGGATAGGTAGATTACATCTTGATTGCTAGTTACTCTCCCAGTGGATTGACACCATACTGTACTACAATTGATTACATAGACAGTTTGGTATTTAAGAAAACACCGTAAAAACCTCTTTATCATTTACCGGTATGGTAGAGTTCATTTACTTAAATAGTATAGTTTACTGTATATTAGTGTTCATTTAAAAGCATAGTAGAGTTTATTTACCGTATAGTATAATTCATTTACAAGTATAGAAGAGGTCAGTTACATGTAAAGTAGAGTTTACATACCGTATAGTAGAAGTTATTTACCTTATAGTAGAGTTCATTTACAAGTATAGTAGAGTTTATTTACTGAATATGAGAGTTCAATTACATGTAAATTAGAGTTTATATACATTATAGTAGAGCTCATTTACCGTTTTTTCTTCTTCTTATAGGTATCCCCTTTCATACGTTGTTTTGTTGTCAAGAGGATTCATAAGAATGTAATTCATTATTCTCGTGTCTATGATCCTTTTGAGCTGATTCCTAAAATAAAAATACTTTGATTACGTGACTATGTGTTGCATGAATTGTAAGTATCTATTTCCCCTTGACAAAGTGACTATGTGTTGTGTTGCATACAAATTCTTTGATTATTTACATCGTATTAACAAATTGTGTGGGGACATTACGGTCGACGGTAGCTCGAGTCCAATTGCAGATTTCTATCTCCGCTTGGTCGCCCCAAAACAGAGGTGGCCTATCGATCAATATGGGTGGCTACAGATATGGTAAGTTCAAGTATAGTAGAGTTCAATAAAGAAAATGTATGGTAGAATTAAGTTATATGTAGTAGAGTTCATTTAGAGTATTAGTAGAGTTAAGTTGTTGATTGATAGAGTTCATTTGGTGTCACACATACAAAAGAGATTATGTGGGACATGAGGATGATTACCCGTGGCTCAATGGGTTTATAGATCTCTTCCAAGGCATTCAGCCTACCTTTTGCGTCACTAATAACCAATGGATGAGAGACGTGGATACGCTTTACATTCCTCATAACATTAACAACAACCATTGGGTGGCCCTGGAGGTTAATCTGTTAGAAGGAAGGATTCACATATACGATCCCGACTCAACTGGCAACATTTCTGCTACAATGATGGAGTCATGCAAGTAAGTTACTCAAATTCAGTATAGTAGAGGTATACTAAGAGTTAGTAGATTCAATTGCGTACACTAATCCAGACCCGCAACGATTGTGTGATAAGGCCTTAGTTTGTATAGTTTTAGAGTAATATATTTCTATAGTCATAGTTTAAAACCCACATGTTTTTAAAACATGTTATCGCAAAGATGCAGACTTTTACATTCTTGAAGGACCAATATTATATGGTTTTGGTCCTTCTATAGTATTTATATGAATATATAGGTTTGAAAGACAATTCAGTCTCTGAACAAGAATTAACTCTACCATTCGAAAGACCATATGTGAACTAACTCTACCAAACAAGAATTAACTCTACCAGAACGATGTTTACTCTACTAAATAGAGACAAAATCTTCTACAAGAGTTAACTCTACTATTCAAAAATGAATTCTTTCACTACATGTACGGGCATTCTGACCTAGTTGCTTACATTTAGAACAAGCTGTAACTTTCTTTGATTCACATCCAACGAAACGGGAATTGCAGCATCCCTAGGAAAAATACTACCGGAGTATGTGTTGTACAAGAAGGGCGTGCACCGTATGCAGGAACACATTTTCTCAGTCAAATTGACCAAATGAGAATATTCAGATCGTATAATAACAGCCTGGTGTTTGTCTATGTCATGCACATTATACTACCTAGCTTCCTCGACCCTTGTCTGTCATTTAACAAATAAAATATCAACTCTACTACAAACATATTAACACTACTAAGGTAATGCTAACTCTACTATAGAGTGTTAACTCCACCTTTAGGAGCTTCTCAACATATGTTGTTAGAACAGTAGACGTGAATGTAGCCTTTGTTTTCCTCTTCGCGAACCAACGTGTTAACATCGTCGTAATTGCATCAAGCTACACAATGGGGAAAGTTCTTGCCTCTAATAAGGCATGGTTGATTGATTCTACAATATTCGATGTAGTGAAATTGTATCTGTTTCCGGGAAAGTAAACTCGACTCCACACCCGCACATCAGCTTTTATCAAGTATACATGAAGCTTTGGATCTAATGCATCAATCTAGCATTGAACTCATCAATCCTAAACGCAATGACAACTTTCTTGAACAACTTAAAAGATTCCCCCCCTCAAAATTTCGAAAAAATGTTCTTACGTAGGTGGGAGGTGCAAATTCCTAGAGAAGAAAGTGGGTACACATTCTTTATGGCTTTAACAATGGATTTATCCTTATCTGATATGATGGCAATTTCTCTGTCATCAAGCATAACACGGTTTAGCTGTCTAGAAAGCCATTCCCAAGATTTGTCATTCTCGGTATCAACAACACCGTAAGCCATAGGAAATATGTTGACGTTACCGTCTTGCATGGTAGCATTTTTAGTAGAGTGCATTTATACTTCCCTTGCAAAAAGGTACCATCAACAACAACAACTTTCCTCATGTAAGGAAACCCCTAATACTTGCATCGAAGATTGTGAATATAAACTTGAATCCGCCTTGCTCGTCTACTTCTAGCTTTATTAGGGTTTCGGGATTCGCTCTTCTAAAAGCAAACAAGTACGACAAAATTCCTTGGAAACTACTTTCAGAACTGTTAGGTTTTTAAGCAATTCGAAAATCATCAATTGACTAATCTAGCAAAACCCTAAGCCCTAGGTCTTGTATTAACTTAATTGAATCTGATAAATAGAGAACTCGATTATACCTAAAGTTTGGTTAGTGCAGCGGATATAAGATCAGGTATGAGATCAGCAAGTGGTCCAACTGTAGCACCTCTATGTATAGTCCACACGCACGCAAGTAGGAGAGAAGTGTGCTAGAACTTTGTGTGCAATTCTCTTAGGATTTCGACTTGTGCAATCAGCGGCTAGGTTTTCTTGTCTCATCCAAAGCGTGTCCTATATCATATATATAGGAAATTTAAGTTAACCTAATTAATTCCTAGTTGAAATATGATTAATTTAGGCTCATCCCAAAACACCTAATTAATTCCTAGTTGAATTAGGATTAATTTAGGCCCAGCCCAAAACACCTAATTAATTCCTAGTTGAATTAGGGTTAATTTAGGCCTGGTCCAAAACACATGTTCTCATCACAAACCATGTATTATTACGCTCAAGTCATGAATCATTCCTATAATGATCATTCCTTATTGAATTGTCTCCATTTGCTTAGGTGTGTGACCCAATAGGATCATATAGTACTAGCAGTGTGTATCTCAACTCACATATTATAAGTGGACTCTAGCAAGCCATTACAACCCCTAGTACCATATGGCTTTGTCTAATCTCGATGTTAGAACCAACCACACGAGTAAGTACAAATGATTGCAGGACATTCCCAACGATCTTCCACTTGTACTGGAATCATATATTCTCAAAATCCCTTTGTCTCCATATCCCTATCTGCTCTAAGGCAAGAGTTCGTGTCATCCTTATTTTAATGAGTCAGATCAATGTCCATCGAATTTGAATTTGTACTGATAGAGCAAATAAGCGTCTATCACTTTGTTTGAGCACAGCCATGCATTTTACAGTATCAAATCTTTCGAAGGGCCCAGATATATTTCTCCCGTATATAGGAGGGACAAATTCCATCTTGTTTCATCCTCTGTTCCTTTCTCACATTTCATGATATGTCCGACAAATTCCTTTATAACCACCAGTTACGGTTGGCGTTTGAAATTTTCAAAACACACCAATTCATGTTCAAGAAAATAGCAAGAAAATATGCTCTATAGTCGTATGAGAATCTATTATGACACTCATTATACGATCTCGTAGAGTTCTCATAGCGAGTCATTTTCGATGCTATGTTCATGTGACACACATCTATGTGATTGACTTGATACTTATTATCAATGACTCCATGAAACTTAGTCATCAGTCACCTCACATACTAGTCTATCTCGTTATTAGTATCTCACTTTGATAACCATTGACTAGGGAATGAAATAATTCATGCATTTTATGCCTATAGGGTTTCATAACCAAGTCCTCAGTTTGATGACCTATAAGAATGTCATGATTATTTTGGGATAAAAATTTAATACAAGTATTAAATAAAAATGAACATAACCAAAGTATGTTTACATTATAACATAAAACTATTATAACTCTCACTAAAACTAAGATTACATCTTAAGATACCTAAGGCCTATGCCATTGGCATGATACCCATGCTTAGTCCGTGAAAGTACTTTCATCAAAGGATCAGCGACGTTCTCTTTGCTTGAAACTCGGCTGATCTTCACGTCTCCTCTTTCAACGATATTTCTAATCAGATGATATATCCTCTCTATATGCTTGGATATCTGGAGCGATATGGGCTCTTTTGCCTGTGCAATGGCTCCATTGTTGTCACAATACAGCGCCACCGGCTCCGCAATACTCGAAATCACACCAAGTTCAGAGATGAAATTCTTTATCCAAACAGCTTCCTTCGCAGCTTCGAAATAGCGATGTATTCAACTTCAGTAGTGGAGTCAGCTACGGTGCTCTGCTTTGAACTCTTCCATGTAACTGCACCGTCATTAAGACAGAAGACGTAACCGGATTGAGACCGGGAATCATCCTTATCTGTCTGAAAGCTTGCATCCGTGAATCCACTAATAACCAATTCCTCACTTCCTCCGTACACCAAGAACATATCCTTAGTATTCCTCAAATATTTCAGGATGTTCTTGACGGCAGTCCAGTGAGTCTCACATGGATTTGATTGGTACCTGCTTGTCATACTTAATGCATAAGCAACATCTAGACGAGTACAAATCATAGCGTACATGATGGATCATATTGCGGAAGCATAGGGAATCCTACTCATGCGTTCTCGCTCAGCAGGTGTCTTGGGCCACCCCGTCTTGCTTAGAACCATGCCATGAGACATTGGTAAGAAGCCCTTCTTGGAATCATGCATACTGAATCTGCTCAAGATCTTATCTATATAAGTGTCTTGACTCAATCCTATCAGCCTTTTAGGTCTATCTCGATAGGCAGCTTCCCCAATGTCCAAGAATATAGGCAGCTTCCCCCATGTCCTTCATCAAGAAACATTTTTTCGAGCCAAGCCTTAACGTACTTCAGTAACAGAATGTCATTTCCGATAAGTAAGATATCATCCACGTACAACACAAGAAACGCAACTACGCTCCCACTAAACTTCTTGTATACGCATATTTCTTCTTCGTTTCTGATGAAGCCAAATTTTTTTACTGCTTTATCGAAACAAAGATTCCAACTCTGTGATGCTTGCTTCAATCCATAAATGGGTTTATGAAGTTTGCACACTTTCCCAACAGTTTTAGGATCAACAAAACCCTCGGGTTGTGTCATATACACATCCTCTTCCAGAATACCATTCAGTAACGCAGTTTTGACATCCATCTGCCAAATCTTATAATCATAATGAGCAGCAGTCGCTAGGAGAATCTGAATGGACTTAAGTATAGCTACTGGAGAGTAGGTTTCATCATAGTCAACACCGTGGACTTGTTTGAAACCCTTAGCTACCAGTCTAGCTTTATAAATCTGTATAATACCATCCACATCAATTTTCTTCTTGAAAACCCATTTGCACTCGATTGCTTTCGCACCATGAGGTAAATCGACCAACGACCAAACTTGGTTTTCTGACATGGATCCCATTACGGATTGTGTGGCCTTTAACCACTTTTCAGAGTCAGGGCCCATCATTGCTTCTTTGAAGTTTGCAGGTTCATCGTTGTCAACGATCAACAAATCATGTCCTTTAGTCACGAGGAAACCCAGATATCTCTCGGGTTCATGACAGATTCTACTGGATCTGCGAACTTCAGGTTCTACAGGTGTTGATTCGACAACATCTTGCGTATAACTGCTGCTCTTCCTGTACAAATTGAGCAGCTTCCTGTATCTCTTGAATTTCTTCGAGTTGTACTTTACACGCACTGTTTTTCTTAGAAAGAAACTCTCTCTTAAGAAAAACCCCATGTCGAGCAACAAGCACTTTGTTCTCGGTCCGGTTATAGAAATAGTACGCCTTGGTTTCCTTCAGATAACCAACGAAGAAGCATTTATCTGATTTTGGTGCAAGTTTATTGGATATTAATCGTTTCACATAAACCTCGCATCCCCAAATCTTGAGGAGAGACAGATTGAGAATTTTTCCCGTCCCCATCTCATATGGTGTCTTTGCCACTGATTTTGATGACACTCTATTCAGCGTAATCGCATAAGTTTCTAGAGCATATCCCCAAAAGGATGACGGAAGATCAGTGTGACTCATCATTGATTGAACCATGTCAAGTAAAGTTTGATTCCTCCTCTCAGACACACCATTCCATTGTGGTGTTCCGAGAGGAGTGAGTTGTGAAATAATTGTACAGTCTCTCAGATGGTCGCTGAAATCTTGACTTAAGTATTCACCTCCTCGATCAGATCGAAGAACCTTAATACTCTTGCCAAGTTGATTATGTACTTCACTTTGGAACATTTTAAGCTTTTCAAAAGATTCCGATTTGTGTCTCATTAAATAGACATAAGCGTATCTACTGAAGTCATCAGTAACTGTAATGAAGTAATTGAAATTTCCTCTCTCACTTAGGCTCATCGGACCGCATACATCGGTATGCATAGGGCCTAATAAGTAGCTGGCCCTTTTTTTGACTTTGTTGAAGAAAGCCTTTGTCATTCTATCCAATAAACAAGATTCACATTTCTCAAATGATTCATAATCAAATGAGTCCAAAAGTTCATCATGATGAAGTTTTTGGATATGTTTCTCGTTTATATGCCCTAAACGACAATGCCAAAGAAAACTCATGTTCGAATCATTTACTTTGAAGCGTTTGATAGTAATGTTATATATAGGTGTAGATTGGTCAAGAATATAAAGCCCATTCGATAATGTGGCGCTGCCACAAAATAAGTCATCTCGAGTAAAAGAACAACATTTATTTTTAATCAAAAATGAAAAACCTTCAGTATCCAAAACCGAAACAGAAACAATGTTTCTGCTTATAGTAGGTACATAGTAGCAATTTTCTAAAACCAAAACTAAACCAGATGGAAGAGACAAATTATATGTTCATACGGCTAATGGAGCAACTCTTGCTCTATTTCCTACACGTAAGTCCACTTGCCCGTTCTCCAAGCTTCTACTGTTGCTTAGGCCCTGCATATTAGTACAAATATGAGCACCACAACCGGTATCAAGTACCCATGAAGTAGAACTTGTTGAAGCAACATTTACTTCGATAACAAAAATACCTGAAGGAGCGTCATACTACTTCTTCTTCATCTTCTTGTAATCTTCCAAATGTTTCTTGCAGTTTCTTTTCCAATGCCCTTGCTCGTTACAGTAATTGCATACGTACGTTTTAGATGGGTCGGGCCTGGTTCTGGGTATGGATGTGGCCTGCTCCTGGTTCACAACCGAGTCAGCTTTAGCCTTTCACTTACCCTTGTCCTTCCCACGTTTCGTAAACAATTTACCCCCTTGCACTAAGAGTACAGGCGGGGCGCCCTTCTTGACATTCAGCTCTGCTGTCTTAAGCATTCTAAGCAGCTCAGTCAACGTTTTCATCATGCTGTTCATATCATAGTTCAATACGAACTTATGATAACAAGACGGCAGAAACTGAAGTATGATGTCTGTAGCCAACTTTTGGCTAAGGGGACAATCTAGTTTAGTCAGATTATCAATATAACCCATCATTTTCATGACATGACTACTCACCGAACCATCCTTTGATAGTTTGCATTCGATGAGAGATTTCACCATTTGGTATCTCTCATATTGTGTCTGTTCCTAAAACATTTCCTTCGGGCCAGTCACGATCTCGATGGGCGACACCACATTCTCGTACTGCACCTGCAATTTCGATTCAATTAAAACAAGCTTTTAATCAATCAATCAAGCATGAAAACATCATATTTCAATAAGATAACAACCTAGCTTTGATACTACTGTTAGGTTTTTAAGCAATTCGACAATTATCAATTGACTAATCTAGCAAAACCCTAAGCCTTATGTCTAGTATTAACTTAATTGAATCTGATAAATAGAGAACTCAATTATACCTGAAGTTTGGTTAATGCAGCGGATATAAAATCAGGTATGAGATCAACAAGTGCTCCAACTGTAGCACCTCTATTGATAGTCCACACGCAAGCAAGTAGGAGAGAAGTGTGCTAGAACTTTGTGTGCAATTCTCTTAGGATTTCGACTTGTGCAATCAGCGGCTAGGGTTTCTTGTCTCATCCAAAACGTGTCCTATATCATATATATAGGAAATTTAAGTTAACCTAATCAATTTCTAGTTGAACTATGATTAATTTAGGCTCATCCCAAAACACCTAATTAATTCCTAGTTGAATTAGGATTAATTTAGGGCCAACCCAAAACACCTAATTAATTCTTATTTGAATTATGGTTAATTTAAGCTTGGTCCAAAACACATGTTCTCATCACAAACCATGTATTATTACGCTCAAGTCATGAATCATTCCTATAATGATCATTCCCTATTGAATTGTCTCCATTTGCTTAGGTGTGTGACCCAATAGGATCATATAGTACTAGCAGTGAGTATCTCAACTCACAGATTATAAGTGGACTCTAGCAAGCCATTACAACACCTAGTACCATATGACTTTGTCTAATCTCGATGTTATAACCAACCACACGAGTAAGTACAAATGATTGCAGGACATTCCCGACAAGAAGTTCCTGTAACTAGGGCTTGTGCTTAACTTAGAGTACGGTGTATTTTCCAGTACTTCAACTGCATAAATTGTAGTTATGACGACATTAACTTCACTATGAAGGACGTTTAACTCCACTACGAGGACATTTAACATTACTACAATGACATTTAACTATACTATTTCCACATTAACTTTACCACGTAAAAATTAACTCCACTATACCATACCGACATCTAACTCTACTATACAAGTTTAACTGACTACATTAACTCCACTACTAGGAAGATTAACTCTACTATTTCCACCTTAACTCCACTATGAGGAATTTAACTCTTCCACATACTAGCTTAGCTCCACCGTGACTACATTAACTCCACTACAAGGACGATTAACTCTACTATTTCAACATTAACTATACTACGTAAAAATTAACTCCACCATACCGACATTTAGCTTTATTACGAGGAAGGTTAACTCTATAATTTCCACACTAACTCCACTACAATAAGATTAACTCCACCATGCTAAATTACGTTATATGAAGTTTGTACATTTAAAGCGATCGCTTGTTCATTTAATCAGCAACGTGTCGAGTAAGAATATATGGCCTAACTACACCTACGAATTCCACGTATAAGCGTCATATGACTTCAGTAGACGCTTGTCGTGCACGACCTGATCTCTCTGTAATAGAACAACTATGTTCTCCCCTATGCTTCCAGATAAAGAAACAACCATCATTGTCAACAGGTTAATCTCGCACTCTCTATTGACAGTTTGGTACCCAATATTTCACTTCCAACACTGTCTTCGAGGAAGCCACAACATCGAAGTCAAACCTTTGTAAGACAAAAAAGAATATTTATTTAGCCTTGCCACGATTCTTTTTTTTATGAGTATCGTTGCCCAATAGCCAATGCTAGTGCTGACATTTCTATGTCCAAATACTTAGCCTTCAAATCCAACCCCATTGCTTTCTCCGAGAGGTTTTTCTTCTCTTCTTCCTTTGATTTTCTACGAACAATGATATAATCTACATCATCTGAGCTTACGCCATCCATTTCATCGCTATAGTCGAATCTGAATTCCGCATCTTCGTCCTCAACATGTTTAGTTTCGTGTTTCACATTTTACAACATACACTCATTGTTTGGTCCACCTTTACTAAACACCAGATCAACTACACCACACTTTTGACCAACTCTACTACAAGGGCCATCTCTACTAGACAAATGATCAACTTTATTACACCAAGGGTCAACTCTATTATACGAGGCATCATAGTTCTCCCACTTACATTGGAATTTCTCGTCACTGTTACCTTTACCGTTACACGAGATCTAGTAGAAATCTCGACACAGACACATTGCTTCTTTACAAAATTGTTGCACAAACACTTGCAATTGTCTTTCTTTACTTACCAATACAGGGGGAGTATCTTGAGTTAGTGAATGAATGACTACATTTGGCATGTAGCTTAATTTTACCTCATGACATTGTTGATCGAAACCAAATTCGGCATAAACCATCTCCAGAAATTCATCGAACCTTAAATATTCACCAATGCCTATGATCTGACACCCGTAGGACTTGTCGATCGAAAAAATCCATCGACTTTCTTTAAAACTCTAAATCCCACAAACCAAAATGATTTGATCCATAGATCCAAATAGAAAAAGCCAATAAACACAACAATGAAGGACCTTGAAAGAAGCAAAGGAGATTAAAAAAAGCTCTAATTGCGTCACTTATGGAAGCAGCAGTTAGGTGCACGACAAATGAACTAATAACTGAGTTGTAAATTCGTAATTTTAACTCTACTACAGACCTAGTCTAGGTTTTCACAATCAACTCTATTACAAATGTCAATAGCTCTACTAAACACTTTTTAACTCTACCACTAGTTAAAATTTAACTCTATCATGCACAAATTTTTCGCACAAATCAACTCTACTACGCACTTAAACTCTACAATGTTGAATCTGTTAGTTTAGTAGAGTTGATTAAAGCGCGAAAATTAACTCTACTACACATAAATTCTAGTCTACTATATACGACTTTTAATTTATGTCAACTATACTAAACACACTTTAACTCTATTAACGTTTGGTTAACTCTACTACGTTGCACTCCGTTAGTTTAGTAGAGTTGATTAAAGCGCGAAAATCAACTCTACTACGCATAATTTCTAACTCTACTGTACACGACATTTAATTCATGTCAACTCTACTAAACATACTTCAAATCTATTAATGCATGGGTAAATCTATTTAGTTTATTTAAATAATTAAGTCTTATTTTTACTTTAATTAAGCCGATCATCCATAAAGAAGAGGGGTGACAAATTACACATTCTCTTATGATTTATTTAAATAGTCCCGACACAAAACGACAAACTTGTATAAAGAAGAAAGGAAAAAATACTGACCATCATCTCGTCTCTTTGTGTCTCGCAGTCCTTTTGAGTAGAAACCACGAGGATCATCTTTTCTAATGATCATCCACAAAAGTAAAGTTCCTCTTCTCTTTCATCTTCTGCAAAAACTAGGTCATCTTCCTTTTCTTACTTCCAATTGCTTTCACTGTTTCTTCTATTATTGATGCTATCGCTTCCTTCACCGTTTCTTTTTTGTTAATTGTCTGCTTAACTTTTTCGTTGATGAGATCTTCTTTATCTCATTCCCTTTCTTTTTGCGGTCTGACTTCTTCTCTTTTTTTTTTCTCAATTTTGGATTTGACCAGATATTAGTTTCTTAAAGCTTATCAGAAGTATCTTTAGATTCCGTTGTTTTGGTCTCTGATGATTACGAAAATTTTGCAAATTTTTTTTCTTTTTTTGTGATTTCACCCAATGATCTAATTTTAGGGATTTCTCAGGGTTCAAGTCTTACTGAAGTCGCTTCTGCAGTCATCGGTTTTTTTGTGTTCTATATTTTTGGCTGATTCTTAAACCAATACTTATTTAGGCTAAAAGTTGGTAATGATTTATTGCAAGGAAATGAAGAGTCTCTCATTACCTACCCATTACTGTCTTAAATAATTGGGGACAATATATTCATAGTCCTAGTTAAATTGTTGTCAGTATCTTGTTTTTACTCCAAAATGGACAGCTTTGTAGAAGAAAACTGAGAAAAGGATGATTTTTTACCAGTTGGGTCTCTCTTCGTGGTTGAAGATTGTTTTCTAGGTAAGAGATTATCATTGGTTTGTATTCTCAAGTGTGGTTGTTATTGATATTGTGCAGTGATGTAAGTTATGGCCATGAATGAGGAAGGAAGTGGAAGTCCGAGCTGGGGGGCTTCTTTTTTCACGCAGACCTCTGAAGATGTTGCAATGGCTTTAGCTGCTGCAGCCTCTGCAATAAACCAGCCGAGGCCTTCTGTTGTCTTTTCGTCGAAAGATGAAAGTAGTGATAGCCCTCTGGAAAGGTTACAGAGGCAAGTGTCGAAAGTAGTTAAAAACTTGTATGAAACTCCTGAAAAGAAAAGTGTCATGTACAATCCTGAGGTTTTGACCAGCCAAAAGCGTCAGTGGGTGAAATTTCAGGTGCAATATTTGGTACGTGTTTGAAAAAATTAAACTGCTAATCTCTTTAATGAGAAAGTAACTACATATTCACTTTGATAGATAATTATGAAGGATGGATCAATAAACATTTTTGTTACTAAATTATGTCAAACAGGATCAAAAGCCATTGAATGATCCATCAAGGCTTTTTGAGAGCGTTGTTGTGGTAGGACTTCATCCTAATTGTGATATTCAAGCACTTGAGAAGCAGTACATTGCACGGAAATCTGAAGGTTCTTCTGGGAAATTGTTAAGTGCGCTGGTCTCTCAAAATAATTCTCGTGTAGAACTTGGTCTCGAGCCTCAGGTGAGGTATCATTAGAAAATATATAGTTTCTAATCTGCTAGCTGCTAAGGATTTACTTTATCTCCAGGTCTTACTAGTGTACCCTCCCGATAAGCAGCCTCCAATTAAATACAATGATCTTCATTCATTTTGCTTTCCTGGAGGCATTGAGGTACTCAATTCGATTGACCTCATTTCCTACATATTTCATTTCTCAGCTCTGTAATACGTGACTACTTCTCTGCTGATTTGACTGGATCTTATTAGGCTGAAACTGGTTTAGAATGCATATGTCGACTTTCTTTTCTAAACTGGCTCAAAGTTCTGTGCCCAAATTTTCTCAAAATGTCTTGGCTAGTTCGCTACATATGTGCTTTGCTAATACGTACCAGACACTTTTGGCGCTCTTTAATGTGTAGTTCAATATATTCCAGTAGATCCCTCTGTGTGGATTAGATGTTTCTGTTGCACTTTATCCTTGATAATTTATTGTGTTTATATGTTAGAAATATATGTTTTTACTTTCTTCTTTTAAGTTGCTGGTGACTATTGGTTTCAGGTCCATGCTGTTGAGAGAACTCCTTCCATGAGCGAGTTAAATGAGATCATTCTCAGTCAGGTACTTGTCTGATGTGGAGTGTAGATGTAATATTTGATCTTTGTACTTGTTTTAATTTAGTGATATTGTGTTAATATTGTATTTGTCAACTTCGATTCACAAAGATAAGATTTATCTAAGAGATATTCACTAAAGTTTTTCATGGTGATGCTAATATTGCAGGAACATCTTAGACCTAGTGACCTTTCATTTGTATTTAGGTTACAGGTAATCCGTTGTGGCCGAACTATCTCTTTTGTTTTAAGTCTCTATTATATTATAGCTTTTCTATATGGATGAGTTATTTTTGCATTATTCCCTTTAGGTTGCTGATAATTCGACTTTGTATGGATGTTGCGTACTAGTGGAAGAAATAGTGAACAAACCTTCCAGATTGCTTTCCGCAGTTCTGGATAAACAACCTGCTTGCTCATCATTAAGTCGCTATGTTCTGACAACTGGCAGATGCTATTGCATCCTGACCAGGCTGCCGTATTTTGAATTGCACTTTGGTGTGTTAAATAGGTGTGTATGGACTCGCATCTGAAATTTTGGTTGCCATCATACAATATAGATTATGCTAGTGTGATATGAACAGAATCTATCATGGCATATGTTTTATCATCCCACAAAAACTGCTTTAATTCCTCGTTGCAATTTTTGCATTTTGAAGTCGTCCTCACACTGATACTTCTTTTGATGTAGCATCTTCTTGGAAGAAAGACTGGAGCATTTGATGAGTGGCATCAGTTGTGCATCTTTAGAACCCCCAACAGATTTGAGCAATGGTGAAAGCTCAAATGATTCATTACCCCAACAAAGAGACTTTGAGGACACAAAAGAACAAACTGTTGTAGCAGGTTCAGAACTTCCTGGATCTGACGGAATCTCAGATAATCAGACTTTTGAGGTGGATAAGAAAGTTGATCTCAACTTGGATCCACTAAAGAAAATTGTTGAGGATACATCTGCCGCCCTTCTTCGGTGCCCTTTTTTGGATGAGATCTCTGACTCTAGCACTAGGTACATCATCAAAATCAATTCTTTTACTTGTTTTGTCGCATAACAAGCAATCCCTTGACCTTAATCCTTTTTTAAAAAAAATTGTTAACTCATCTTCTTTCAAACTCTATGGCCTATGATAAGATCAGTGATACTATCTCTCTTTATTACTCATCAATGAAGAATAATATAATCTAGGGTTATGTTATAGAATCCCTAATCTCCCCCTAACTCACAAGGCTCTCACTCACAAATGGCTCACAAGCCGTAATCATTTTCCCTTCTATTTATGCTATCTACAATCACGTTATCAAATCTAACAGTACTCATAAGTTTACCATGATCTTTTTGAATAACTATGCAAAGTATTAAGTGTAGATCAAAAGATCGTGCACACTGAAACCTTAATCACAATTAATTAGTCGTTAGCCAAAATTTCAATCATGAGAAGAGGGTTGGCGATGATCTGATTGTTCTTTGAAATTTCTGCAAAGCATAAAACTTTTTTTCTTGCAGTTTTGAGCCTGCTCCTTGTGAAAAGAGGCAAATTGGGACAACTGCTGATGGTAGTGAGACAAATGAAGCATCCATTTCTGGTCAAGATGATAGAAGCTGTTATCTTGATATCCTTGAATGGGCAAAGGTGTGTCTACTTTCTATATCTTAAAGTTTCCAATGTGTTTGTCGTCATCATACTCCTAATACTGTAACTTGACAAATCCCTTTCAGCGAAAAAAGAATGGGTCATTGGAAATACTATGTGAGTATTACGAATTAAAATGCCCGCCAAGAGGTTCAACTATTACATTTCATCCTTTGGAGCATCTTCATCCGGTTGAATATCATAGACCTGATGAAGTGGCATTGCATACTCCTGGATCAGCACTTGATCAGATATCATGCAGCACTAGTCTAGAACTCGCGGAGGTATCAGTCCTACCGCCTCTGACAATTCTATAATATTGCTCATTATGACACCTGGAAATCTACATATTATATTGCTCATTATGACATCTGGAAACCTTATCTTCCTTGGTCTTCAGGCACACACCGCGCTCAGGGATGAGGAAGAAGCAGTTGCACTATCAACATGGGCTGTTGCTTCATTATGTGGATCACTGAGGCTTGATAATGTGATTGGTTTTTCCTATTTTCTTTTCATGATGACCTGGATATGTGGTTTCTGCGATGGTGATTCATACATCAGAGAGTAATTAAATATTACAGTATATGTTGGAACTATGTGGGCTTGTAGTTGCAAAGTTTCTTATGATGATATTAGTGCATTATTTCTCTAGTTTCTGCGGTTGATTTTCTACCAATACCACTTCCTGTATTTGGACAGAATTACCATAGATTCTGATATCTTTATTTGTTTCAGGTCTTGATGATCCTAACAGGAGCACTGCTTGAGAAACAGATTGTATTTGTTTGCTCCAATTTGGTAAAGAAATAGATTGCAGTTTTCTCTGACATCATCTATTTAATTTATTGCTTTAATCTTCAAATATTGCATGTTCCTCTCGGATATAATTATTCAGGTCGTTTTGTCTTTTCTTTGAAATACATAGGGAATTTTAGCAGCATCAGTTCTGTCAATTATTCCACTAATCCGTCCCTTTCGGTGGCAGAGCGTTTTAATGCCGGTATTGTCCTAATTCTGTCTGAGTCTTCACTGAGAATGTCTAAATCATCCATGTATGACTAAATGGCTGGCCTCATATTCCAGGTTTTGCCAGATGATATGCTAGAATTTTTGGATGCCCCGGTCCCTTACATAGTGAGTTACATAATTCCTATGTTGTAAGATCTGTTTCATATTTGTTTATGCTACTTAGCAAGCTATGCTCATTCTAGGTTGGGGTAAAGAACAAAACAAGTGAAGTTCAGTCGAAATTAACAAATGTTATTGTCGTGGATGTCATTAAGAACCAGGTCAGTTTCTGCCTTTGCTCTGATTACCTTCTGCTAGTGATCATGTGGTCTTCCGAAACAGCAAAATATCGTTCTTAGGAATCACATTTTTATCAACAAATCTCCATGTATCCCGGTTCCCTTCTACATATGATTTATTAAAGGAGCTAAATATCGTCCTTGGAAAATATCTAGGATCTGCAGATGTTCACAGTCTATGTTTCTAATGACATTTCAGGTTAAATCATCAAGTATGCCTCAGCTGCCTCAGTATCGAGACTTATATAATGCTTTGAGTCCTTATCACACAACGCTCGTTGGAGAAAGCTATTTAGCAAAGAAAAGACCAGTATATGAATGCACTGATGTGCAGGTCTCTGACCTTCTCTGCTTTTTGATATCTCTGCTCTAGAGGTTTTCCATGTGACATGCTATTTTAAAACCTCGTCTGAATAATTGTTTTCGATTATCTGAAGGTGGATGCTGCAAAAGGCTTCTTGGATGTCCTAAGGTCATACTTGATTTCTCTTTGCTCTAATCTGCAGTCGCACACCATAACAAATGTGCAATCCAACAATGATAAGGTTTGGTTTTTCATCAACCATTGAAAATATTTTCAGCTTTGAGCATCTCTCTTATGTCAATGAAGACTATGCTTTTCTATCCTCTGAAGATGATTTATTAACTTTGGACCCCAGGCAAGTATTATTATGTTTAAGCTTGATTTGTTCTTTCTTTCAGGTATCACTTCTTCTAAAAGAGAGTTTCATCGACTCATTTCCTAGTCGCCAGCGCTCATTCATGAAGGTAAGAGCCCTTTGCATTCTAATTGCATCCGTTAAATTCTAAATAGTTTCCTTTTAAGACTAGACTTTGCTAATTGTAAGGCTTTTGCTGTTATGACACGAGCAGCTATTCGTGGATACACAACTCTTCTCTGTACATACAGATCTTGTTCTTTCCTTTATCCAGAAGCTATAGGGGCAACTACATGTATACGTAAATACAAGTCTTGTTGGTGCAGGCAGACACAATACGGTGCACAAACTGCCATTGGTTCTGTACTCTCTAACTTATTGTTTGAGAAAGTGTCTATTGGAAAAAGATATCCATAGATACGGTTTGATACAGAGAATCATTTCTGCCCAGCAATTACTTTTAACTCTTAATGCGATGCGTAATGGGCAACAAATGTTTTATGCGTGCTTATGTTGTTGAAGTTCAAACACCAGTTGTTCACACAAGCGGTGTATAGCGAACGATGTCGGAGTTTGAAGAAGCTGAACGAAGTTACGAAGTCTAGTAATATTTATTGTTAAATAGTGAAGATGATTTTGAAGATTCAGCTTGATGATCGAATCAAGAAACTTGGAGGTCATAAACTGGGGAGAATCTGTGGGCTAGGATTTGGAAGGGATTATCTTTGAAATCATGACGCTAGGGTTTGGTGTATCAAAATTAGGTAACAATCGAGATATGAGGTTTATTGGCTCGGGTGTGAAAAATCGGAGAGGGTATCGATGTTTCATATGCGAGCTCGTTTGATGCTAACAACGTGAACTTATTCCAACACTTTAGCAGCATACAAAAGCACCTGTAAGAACCTTTTTAAAGGACTAAATGATGCAATGCATTCTAAATACGAATGATTTATACACCTAGATGTCTAAAATGCAAATGAACGACAAAACCAAATGTGCTCAAGTCTGTGATGGTCATAGTTAGTTAAAGCATGTCATCCAAAGATACAAGCTTTTAGGGTAGGTTGTGTATAATGTGGCTTCGATTTACCAAGAACCATAACGCAACTGGAATTTATGGGTAGGGTGATTATAAGAAGTGAAAGAGGTCTATTGAGGTCAAGACTAGGTTGAGCAGGAACCAGATCACCCAAAATCTCTTGACAAGGAACAACAAGAGCATCAAAATCCATCAAATCTGGAAACAGAAACTCAGATTGAATTCTATCAAAATCGAACTCGAGATCTTCCAACAAAGAGGAGCCACCAACTTGATCATTTATCTCTTGTTCTTTGAGAGGAGGAAATGGAGTGATACTACTACTAGTGATCTGCTTCTGAAGAGAAAGATCTGCTTTTGAACACCTAATAGCTTTTGTACGTATAACACAAACACTATTATTCTCATTTGTCGATTGGTTTTGAGTTTTGGGAGCCTCTTACGAAGATTTGAGTTCCAATGATTCTTTATTTCATTGTCTGTTCGGCCTGGAAGCCTCCCATCTATCAACAACCATCTGCATTTATTTATTATTATTATAATTATTGTTACGTATTTCATCTGTTATTCAAAATATAAGACTTTTTACTTACCTGTTTCCGAGGAGATTATGGAGACGAATAATGAGGTCTTCTTCATCTGATGAAATGTTTCCTCGCTTAATGCCTGGTCTTGGGTAATTCTTCCATCGAAGTCTGCAACTTTTACCACATCTCTTAAGACCAGCTTGAAGAGGAAGGGTGCTCCATTTTGCTTCACCATGAGTCATCATATAATCTCTCTTAACACTCTCATTTGATCTCTTTCCCATTCTCTCTCTTGCGGTTGCTACAATTGTCTTTGGTGTTGTGAATTGAGAATAGATTCTGTCTTTTGTGTTTATCTTTATAAGAACTTGTTATCTGTCACTCACAGTTTTGATTTTTAATGCTTTTCCCCCACCAATTCATATTAATTTTGTACAACTTTTGGTGAGATTTATCGAATTATGCCGTTAATCAAAAAATTTACCACGATTTCTATTTTTTTCTATTGTTGAGTCTATAAAGTATTGAGAAAAGTCAAGTATTTCAAGTAGGGCTGAGAAATTATGTTTCATTTTCTTCCATCTCAATGCGAGACGTACGTATAAAGTGAAATATTGTGCTTACTACAACCGAGCCGATGGAGAAGGACATGATATAATGTATAATTTTGTTAAAAGTAAATTTTAATTTCAAATTTTTTATATAATACATTACTAAAGATAAATGGATTAAGAACTGACCTGATTATCTTTTAAGTTAATTGAACATATTATTTACTTCTAAAATATTTATCCTTTTTCTGTCAACTCTTCTTTTATCTATTTTCTTTATGATCTTTCTGAACAAGTAAAATTTACATTTGTGAACACTAAGTTTCTAAATAATAAATTTATCGGAGAAATAATTTTAGATAAAGCCCATTTTGTTGAGTTAGGATTTTAAGGCCTTTTAGCCCAAAAGACATTAGAGTTTTTCGTTTGGCTTTATGTTTTTCTATTTAAGTAGCACAAACACTTTGCTTTAAGGCATCCACGTTTTTATCAATAGAATTCACTCAATTTGAGTATTGTTTTTTTCTTTGGTGAGTCATATCCAAAGAAGTCTCACGGAATATCAAGAGACTTCCACCTCTCTTGTGTGCCCTAACGATTCCCCCCCCCCCCCCCCCCCCCTCGGATTCTCCTTCTCTCACGAGCTGTAGAAGCCACATTTATCCCTTTGCTTGTCTTTGAAGTGTTGATCCTTTGGAGGATTACATTTTGGAGGATTACATCAAGTGGTATCAGAGCCACTTCAAAAGCTAAGTTTTCGTTTTCTTACCTTTAGTTTCTCCTTTTTATTTTGTCAATTCATGTTCGCTTTTGAGTTTGTTGTTTGTTTCAGAAAACCAAATAAGAATCTATGATCTTTGTCGAATTTTGCTTCTGTTTAAAGTCAAGTAACTTGTTCTTCGTTAAGTTCAATTGATCTAGGTTAGATAGAGAGTCCTTCTCGTGGCTGCTGAAGCTTTCGTTGGTTGTTAGGTCGAAATTGAGAGGATATTGCCTTTCCTTTTCCTAGGACAAGTTTAAAAGCTCAATTTCCATTTCTCTTGATTCTGCTTTAGTCTTGATTGCCTTTTTCCTTGATTTCCTTTTTTTTAATTTTCCTTTTCCTAGGACAAACCACAAAGTTTAATTTCCGTTTCTTTTGAAGACTGTCTTATCCTTGATTGCCATTTTTTTTTTTTCCTTTTTCCGGAATTTTCCTTTTCCTAGGACTATTTACTGCGAGATTTTTTGTGTGTGTTAATCTGCAGGAAATCATGTCACAAGAGGAAGAAGACAGCCAACCCCAACTCGGTAACAAACTCCTAGTGGAAGCCATCACAGCCAGCAGGGCTAAAATTCTTAGACAAGAATTGGATCAGAGGTTTGAGGAGTTTCGACTAGAGCTGCAGGGTGATGCACATCAAAA
>JAKUCM010000831.1:37500-39737 GCA_023374145.1 Lepidium sativum | reverse complement strand
CCGGGTCGAGAGGCACGTACCGCGGGAAGGTTTTCATGTCCCGCAGTACGTGGTCAACGCGCGGACAGGAAAGTCAACGCGCGGGTCCAGCACGTACCGCGGGAAGGTCCAGCACGTACCGCGGGAAGGTCCAGCACGTACCGCGGGAAGGTCCAGCACGTACCGCGGGAAGGTCCAGCACGTACCGCGGGTCGAGGAAAACTCGATTCCTCGACCACCGGGTAGTGTTCTGATCGGACTGATGGAATCCTCTCGACCTAAGGCACATCCGCATCGTCCGTCAGTCGATTTTCATCGACCGAACAGCCTTAGTGTGGTAATAATCGAGATCAGTCGAGGGAAAATGCGAAACGGACGAGAAAAAATCACGGGGGTGGGTCGAGGAAAACTCGATTCCTCGACCACCGGGTAGTGTTTTGATCGGACTGATGGAATCCTCTCGACCTAAGGCACATCCGCATCGTCCGTCAGTCGATTTTCATCGACCGAACAGCCTTAGTGGGGTAATAATCGAGATCAGTCGAGGAAAATGCGAAACGGACGAGAAAAAATCACGGTGGGTCGAGGAAAACTCGATTCCTCGACCACCGGGTAGTGTTCTGATCGGACTGATGGAATCCTCTCGACCTAAGGCACATCCGCATCGTCCGTCAGTCGATTTTCATCGACCGAACAGCCTTAGTGGGGTAATAATCGAGATCAGTCGAGGGAAAATGCGAAACGGACGAGAAAAAATCACGGTGGGATCGAGGAAAACTCGATTCCTCGACCACCGGGTAGTGTTTTGATCGGACTGATGGAATCCTCTCGACCTAAGGCACATCCGCATCGTCCGTCAGTCGACTTTCATCGACCGAACAGCCTTAGTGGGGTAATAATCGAGATCAGTCGAGGGAAAATGCGAAACGGACGAGAAAAAATCACGGTGGGTCGAGGAAAACTCGATTCCTCGACCACCGGGTAGTGTTCTGATCGGACTGATGGAATCCTCTCGACCTAAGGCACATCCGCATCGTCCGTCAGTCGATTTTCATCGACCGAACAGCCTTAGTGGGGTAATAATCGAGATCAGTCGAGGGAAAATGCGAAACGGACGAGAAAAAATCACGGTGGGTCGAGGAAAACTCGATTCCTCGACCACCGGGTAGTGTTTTGATCGGACTGATGGAATCCTCTCGACCTAAGGCACATCCGCATCGTCCGTCAGTCGACTTTCATCGACCGAACAGCCTTAGTGGGGTAATAATCGAGATCAGTCGAGGGAAAATGCGAAACGGACGAGAAAAAATCACGGTGGGTCGAGGAAAACTCGATTCCTCGACCACCGGGTAGTGTTCTGATCGGACTGATGGAATCCTCTCGACCTAAGGCACATCCGCATCGCCCGTCAGTCGATTTTCATCGACCGAACAGCCTTAGTGGGGTAATAATCGAGATCAGTCGAGGGAAAATGCGAAACGGACGAGAAAAAATCTCGGTGGGTCGAGGAAAACTCGATTCCTCGGCCACCGGGTAGTGTTCTGATCGGACTGATGGAAAAAAAAAAAAGTTCTCCAAAAATTATGAAACTTTACCAGAAAATCAGATTAAATATCATAATGAAGCCTGCAAAAAATCAGATCAAAATTCCGAGTACTTTTTTTTTTATGGCACCAGTGACTCCTCAGACATTTCAATGTCTCCTGGTGCCAGACCCGAAAAAGTACTAAGAGTATTATAGGGGGGTGAGGGTTGTTGAGCGTCCGGGTTGGCCGAGGGTACTCCCCTCTCTCGGTTCCGGTTGGGGCAATGTTCGAGGGAAACGTTCGGTCCGAAGTCCCGCGGTACGTCCGACTGTCCGACTGCCGGAGCAGTCACCGGAAATATTTTCCGGCGACTTTTCCGGCGAAGTGAAAATCGAAGTTTTTGCTTCTTTTTTCGAGTTGATTTCGACGAAAGATGGTGATGTTTGTCTAGGGCCTACGGAATGGGCGTGCTTGAGCATGGGAAGCATGGATTCCGCTAGGCCTGCTGGGTTGCGGTTTAACCGAGATGATACCATGGCATCGCAACGCCCTTGCCTAGGTTGGCTGGTCATGTATGCGGGTACATGGATCCGCCTAGGCCGTCCCGTCGGTTGCGCGGTGGAGGGGTCATCCCGTAGGTCTTTCCACCGTGCGCTTCGAACGAATGCGAAATGGGCTCTATACGATGACTGATGGTTGTAAATGATTCCGGTTTCTTGAAAAATCGTGGTC
>JAKUCM010000830.1:0-24618 GCA_023374145.1 Lepidium sativum | reverse complement strand
AATTCATCAGAACCAACTTTGGTGAACTATAAAACTCAATCAAGTAGTGTATACCTGGACATAAATATCAAATCGCCGTCTTCCTAAACCTCCAATCTGTATTTCAGCAAACTGAAGTGTTACGGTGTAGCCTCCATTTTGTAGCCCCAAACCATAGTACCTAAGAGAAGATGTAGATAGTCGTGCTGTTTGAAAAATCCCCAAGTCCAAAGTGTTGTCAATATATAATTTCGAAGTAGTTATGCTGCTATTTCCGGCTAAATGTCCTACGTTACTGGCTGCCCATCTCATATCATCACTCACGAAGAATGAAGCTGGTCCAAGATTTGTAATTTCCTTCTCAAATAGTGTTGTTGTACTAATAGACATTGTCGTAGGACCTCCGCAATTGATAGAAAAATTGTAATCTAGACACGAGTAGACAAAGAAAGTCGTCTGTAAGCTATTTTTTTCCAATAGAACATTCAAGAATGTTTCATGTGTTTTGCTTACGACACATGGAGAAAAATAGTTTTGAGGATATGTCCTTGTTACACTTACATACTCCTTTGCCTCGGTTGCATGCAAAGTTCTTCTGTAGGCAGTTTAGTCTTGGTAAAATCCTTTCAACAAAATGAAAAGGATTTAAGATGTTTTATAGGATAAGAAAAAACATAATAATATTTGAAAAAAGAAACATTAAGAAATCACCAGCTTTCAAGACCTTCCAGTGTGAAATTGTTAACAACAACATTACTGCAGAAAATAACAAACAGTTTTGTTCCTGTAAACAGAGCTTCAATGCTGGATATGTAGACGAAATATAAAAAGGGAAAATCTTTGTTTAGTTTACTTACAGTTGCAAGTTTTGTTCATTGACCCATGAAGGAAGACTTCCAGACAAATCATTGTATGAGACATCTCTGTAAAAGCATAAATGAAAAGATGATTTGAATCTACATAATATGTTTTATATCTAAAGATGAAAGTGTAGTAAAGTTAGACTCACATATTTTTTAAAGATGGACTCTTTTGAGTGGGCAATGTACCGGTTAACGTGTTGTTTCCAAGAAACCTAATATGAAGACAAAATGTTATTTTAACTATCTATCTAGTTGTACATCATTTCCAAAAGAAGTACAAAAACATATCATCTTACAAGTGAGTAAGTCCACTCAAATTGAAAAGTGAAGCTGGAATTGGTCCACGTAGTTTGTTGAAGCTTAAATCACTGGAAAACAGACATTTTGTATTATTTCTATAGATGAAGCTTTAAGAAGATTTGAAGAAACACATTGATGTATGTGCTTACACTTGTTGCAAATCTAAGTTTTCTCCAATACTAGATGGTATTGTCCCAGTGAGGTTGTTGTTCCTTAATACCCTGCGACATATATCATAATTGTTAATTATTACAAACGTAAAGGAAGGAGAACCTCCTTAATTAACAACACATTAATTAATTTTATCATAAATTGGAGTGAAAAGTTTAATCAAATTTTCTTACAATCTTTGTAGATATTTCATGTCTTTGATAAATTCAAGAGAAGAGCCTCCATTGGATATATCAGTAAGCGTCCTACATTAAAAATATAAATATGTGAAGAAAGGGGAAAAAACAAGAGAAACAGTAGAAGATAGTAATTCTGGAAACGATGCAACACATACAGATCAATCATATTTATTAAGTTGGAAAAAAACGATGGAATCGGACCACTCAAACCAGTTCCCACAATTTTCCTACAGTAGAAAACCAACCAAATAATCCTAAAATTAGAAGCTATGAAGAATTTTAGTAAGAGTAATAGTATTATAGTAATACTAAAGTACATATTATCTTACAAGTAAAAGTGAAAGTGAAACCTTCTTACAAGGTGTTAAGATTGGTGCGAGATCCTGTGAAGTCAGGTATTGGACCTGTAAGTTCCACATCCATCATCGAACTGGTACAAAAGAAAACATCCCAACTAAAAATTTAACAAAAATAGCTTATATTCAAATTAACTTTCTCTTACACCACCCTGAGCTGTACAAGATTAGCAAACGATGGCGGTATTCTCCCGCTGAGTCCAGAACTATCAATGTACCTGCAATAGATGCAATTAAGTAATTTCTGTAAATAATTAATTGAATGAAACTTTTGTGGTTGGTGAACACTAAATTAATGATTTCAGAGTAGTCATAACCATGTAATTGAAAAGAAATAATGACATAAGTTATATCACTTTTAGATTTGGCAGATCCTTACATATCCTGTAAACCTATGCAACTCCCAATCTCAGGTGGTATAGAACCAGAAAAGTTATTTGAACTAATATCACTGCACAATATATATAAGAAACCATCAGGATCCTCCAGAAGCAATGTGAAGACATCATTCTATTTGAATAATGAAGAAACACTCTAAGCTTACAGTCTTATTAAATCTGTAAGAAACCCAATTTCCTTAGGAATAGAGCAATGTTAAGTAATTAAATAGTCGAGAGGCAATGTTAATTTAACATTTAGAGAAAAAGAAAACGGAAAAAGGTTTCAGAGGGTTTGTACATAAATTGCAATCGAATCAGATTTCCAATTGCAGGGGAGAGTGAGCCGGTTAGATAATTATTACCCAGGTCCCTGAAAGAATGTGAGTTTGAGGTCCATTAGATGCATTTTTATAGTTAGATGCATGAGTTATAAAAAGAAGTAAATGGATTGTATGTGCATGGTGGATATACAGATATGTGAGGTACTTCAAGGTCCATAGCTCTTCAGGTATTGGTCCTTCAACACCTTGCGCATTAACCGTGCTGCGAAAACAACAACGTCCAAGATGAGAATGAAGCATTACAGTAGAAGAATGCGTAGAACATTTGGGGTGTAGATAATGAGAAAAAGAGGCTTACAGGTCGGTGATGCGGCAGATTCCGGAATTGTTGAAAGTACAGTCGCATTTGATAGTGAGATCATAGAAGTCATTAATGGCTTTGCCGGAGCAAAAATCGCCGATGATGTCCTGATATCTCCACGTTACGCGTGCAATCCCCCAAGCCTCAAAGATGGAGTTCAAAGCATCCACTACATCGATTGATTATTATTATTATTATAATTATTATTATTATTATTATATTTTTTATTATTTATAAAGATTAATAATTTATCAATATACTAACTGAATTATAAGTTCAATGTGAAACTATAAATTTATATTATTTTATAAATATTTTTAATGTATATTAATTTATAAAATATTAATTTAAAAAGGTTATATTGTATTTCTTATATAATATAAGGACTAGAAAGGTTTCGTTAAACAAACATACATATTATGAGTTTTTTCACTTTTAACTTATCTTTTTGCAAATAAATCAAACAAATCAAAAATAATAAACTCCTGTCTTTAGTTTTCAATTTTTAAAATTCAGTAATATAATATATCAAATTGAAACTCATCAAAAAATAGACAAATGTATCTTATATGATAAAGCAAGACATATTTTATTTTGACCGAATAATAAACACTAAAATAAAATTAACATATGATTTTTGAATTTTTGTTTTTATAAAAAATAAGCATAAACAATTGACAGTATACCTGATGATATGTACATCATTTCTTTTATTATTATTTAGATTAACAAATAGTTACATTATTGAATGAAATTTAGGTTTAGTTTTATTCTTTGATAAACAACTAATTCGTTTGGGAGAGACATCTCACTATGTCATGCAGCGCCTTTCCTATGGCGTATATAATTGAACGAATTTCCTGGCAAACTTGATTTATCTGATTCAATTTCAATTTCAATAGTTGTGTTGATTTTGGTTCAATTTCTAAAACAACATTTCAAAATAATATTCTAAACTATCAAAATGTATCTTATATGATAAGAATTTGACTATTGGGCCGGCCAGTTGTGATCCAATATAATTTGTCGTTGACAAAAAAAAAATATCAATACGTGTTTACAAACTTAAATGAATAGGAGTTTAAAATTTTAATTGAAAAATTTCTAAAACAAAAATTTAATAAAAATATACCGGGTACAAATTTGGCTCTTGATTCGATTCCGGTTCAAGTTTTTTATTCGGTTTTCCGGATACATAGATTTAGGACTTATTCTAATATTTTATTGGGTTTGGTTTCTCAAATTCAATTTTTTAGTTCTTTATATTTAACACTTGTTCGGTACATTTATTTTTTTGGATCGAGTTCCATTTAATACAGATCAAGTTCAGATTTAAATATTTTTATATAAAAGTTATAATTCATAAAGATTTAACATAAAACTCTATAAAAAATTGTTTGTATTAGGCTTAATCTTTTTTTGGTTAGATTATTAGGCTTAATCGAATCACCAACTAATTAGTTATTGAATATCATGAATAATAGGTGACCAATATATATCCTGTATAATATAAGGACTACAAGGGTTTTGTTAAAAAAAACATACATCATATGACTTCTTTCACTTTTAATTTATCTTTAAGCAATCAAATAAAAAATATTAAGCAGTATAACTCTTGTTTTAGTTTTCAGTTTTTAAAATTCAGTTAAATAATGTATCAAATTGAAACTCATCAAAAAGTATAAAATATATCTTATAGATTAAAGTAGGGAACATTTTCATTTTGACCATGTTATAAACTTTAAATTAAAATTAATATATGATTTGTAACAACTTTAAAATAGATATGATGTTTTCTTATTACACAATTTTATATTAAAAAACTGGAAACATATCTTAAATTTTATTTTATTTTTAATGAAATTAAATCATAAACAACTGATATTATATTTGATTATATGTACATTATTTATGATTATTTATATTAACAAATAATTAAGTATTGGAATGAGGTTTAGGCTTAGTTTAATTTTTTGATAAACAACTAATTCGTTCGGGCGAGACATCTCGCTATGGCATGCAGCGCCCATTCCTATAGCGTACATAATTGAATGAATTTCCAGGAAAAGTCGAATTATCAGATTCGATTTCAATTCCAATAATTGTGTTAATTTTGGTTCGGGTTCTAAATCAACATCTCAAAATAATATTCCAAAATATTAGTACGTATTTACAAATTTAAATGAACACAGGTTTAGAAATTTAATTAAAAAAACTTTAAAACAAAAAAATTTCATAAAAATATATCGGATACAAATTCGGTACTTGATTCGATTCCGATTTAGGTTTTTATTTGGTTTTCTGTGTACATAGATTTAGAACTTAGTCTACTATTTTGTTGGGTTTGGTTCCTTTAATTCAGTTTTTTAGTTTTTTTGACTTAACACTTATTCATATATTTTTTTATTTTTTGGATCGGGTTCAGTTCGGTTCGCCATAGATCGAGTTCATTTTTAAGTACTTTTATATTAAAATTAATAAAGATTTAACAAAAAAACTCTAAAAAATTGTTTATTGATTGAGTTCCGGTTCGGGTTGGATTGACCTTTCGGATACATACATTAGAGATTTATTAGATATTTTATCAGGTTTAGTTCTTGTAATTCGAATCTATTTTGGTTTGGGTTTCAAGGGTCTAAAACAATATCTCGAAAACAATATTCCAGAATATTAACACGGATCTAACAATTTAAATAAAAGCAGTTTAGAAATATAATCATGTTATATATTTTGAAAACTTAATGTATATAAGTGTATTTCTTGAATGTTTTACTTATATAATTATGTGGATAATTTGACTAAATATAATGTAAAGTTCTCAAAGACAAACCTTCGTCGGGATCAGTAGAGGCACTTGTTTGGTTTTGGGCTTGAACCAAGTAAACTGAACTGAAACACAACAAGATGCAGAAGATAGCGAGGAACAGAAATAGAGAACTCTGGAGCCTGCACATCATCAGATATCCAAACACTAGACCGATGAGGTTTCAACTTTTTTTCTTTTTTTTTGTGTGTAACAAATGAGGGTTTAAAATTGCACTAGTCAATAGACAATGGTTGGTTTATAAAGAGATTCATTTTGGCGACAAACAACGAGTCTCAATAGCTTTAACTGAGTGAGAAAATTGTTGCTTCTTGACTCCAACGACATACGTCAACATCATGATGTTAACAGGTGTGAGAGAAGACTTAGTACATGACTTTGTTAGATGCTACGAAGTTGCCTCTACCAATAATTTTGCATTGACTATAAACAATGTTTGTCTGGGAGCCACAAAGACCTGTCTTAACGACATGTTTGTCATCTCAAATAAGGTTTGCACTACTCAATAGACAATGTTTGGTTTATAAAGAGATTCATTTTGCCGACAAACAAGTCACAATCACTCTTAGCTCAAAGAGGGAAATTCTTGCTTCTTCACTTCACATAAAATCATTAATTTTTTCGATGAGAGAGAGAAGAGTTACTGCATAACTTACTTTAGGCCTGGACATTTTACCCGGACCCGAAAAATCAACCCGAAACTGATCCAAAATTTTGGGTCCGGGTCCAATTCGGGTATAAGCAAAAGTAACCATCGAACCCGAATTGGTAGTAATCAGAACCGACCCAAATACCCGAATGCCCAGGCTTAACTTACTTATTCCTTCGAACTTTGAAGTTTCGCGCAATTGGTCCAATATTGACTGTAAAGTAACTTTGAAGTTTCATGCAATTGGTCCAATATTGACTGTAAAGAAACTTTGAAGTTTCAAGCCGTTTGTTCTTTGACGTGCGGCTACAAACACAAAAAAAAAAAAAAAAAAAGAGAATTTTATTTGTTGATTCAATTTCTGGTTTAGGTATTAAACCGAAGAAGTTGTTGGTTAAAAATCAAACCAGTTGAATTCAAGTGAACCAGAAAATATTGATATCGAAGACCAAGCCGGTTAGAAGAATGTTTTTATTTAGAGCATATTTTGAGCCCAATACTAATAATCTAAATTCGTTGGCTGGTTTTGAGCCCAATAATGAAAAAGATCATGGGCTGAAGATTGGGGACTAGGATTCTGAGTATATTGCAAGCTCTCTTAAACTGGGCCTTTTTGAGAAAAAGAAAATCCAGTTTTGGGCTGAATAATTAAGCCCAATATGAGGTCGTGGGCTTTTATTCGAGCCCAATAGTAAGAAAAATGGTGATTGTTTGTATGATCCAAACTCCAAACCAAAACCAGATCCGGTTTCTAAACCCATCCGAGACTCCATATGATTTTGTACCGGCGTACCTCGCCGGCGCAAACCCTTTCAGAGGTCTCTTCGCCGGGAAATGTAAGAATCAATCGCAAATCCTTAAAATCTCCTCCTATGGTGGTTTCTCCCTCCAATGCCCATCAGTAACACAAAGAAACGGCCTATCTGTGTCGCTCGATCGTTTCTCAGTAGACATACAACGAAAGCTGAGCTCTTTCAGGCTGTATCTAGTTTAGAGGAGTTAACTAAACAAGGGATTCGATTACCCTTTGAAGTCCTTGCGTCTTTGATTCAGCATTGTGGAGACACGAAGTCTCTAAAACAAGGCAAATGGATTCATCGTCACTTGAAGATTACTGGATTCAACAGACCCAATACACTTTTGTCTAATCATTTAATCGGAATGTACATGAAATGTGGTAAACCTATTGATGCGTCTGAAGTTTTTGATAAAATGCATCTCAGGAACTTGTATTCGTGGAACAATATGGTCTCTGGGTTTGTCGAATCAGGGATGATGGTGCGTGCACGAGTCTTGTTCGATAGTATGCCTGAGAGAGATGTTGTATCGTGGAACACAATGGTCATTGGATACGCTCAAAATGGGAATTTTCACGAAGCGTTATTGTTTTATAAAGAGTTGAGGAGATCTGGAATCAAGTACAACGAGTTCACCTTCTCTGGACTTTTGACGGTATGTGTGAAATCAAGGCAGCTCCAGCTCAAAAGGCAAGCTCATGGGCAGGTTTTAGTTGTTGGGTTTTTGTCAAATGTTGTGGTTTCGTGTTCCATTATGAATGCTTATGCGAAATGTGGTCAGATGGAGAGTGCTAAAAGATGTTTTGATGAGATGGCAGTGAAGGATATTCATGTCTGGACTACTTTGATCTCCGGATATGCTAAAGTCGGGGATATGGAAGCGGCTGAAAAGTTATTCTGTGAGATGCCTGAGAAAAATCCAGTTTCTTGGACTGCATTAATTGCTGGATATGTTAGACAAGGTTCAGGGAACCAAGCGCTTGAGCTTTTCAGAAAAATGATTGCTTTGAGAGTTAAACCAGAGCAATTTACTTTCAGCAGTTGTCTCTGTGCCTCTGCGAGCATTGCATCTCTTAGACACGGGAAGCAAATTCATGGCTACATGATTCGTACCAATCTTAGACCCAATGCGATTGTTATCTCTTCTTTGATAGATATGTATTCTAAATCAGGGAATTTGGAGGCCAGCGAGCAGGTTTTCAATCTTTGTGATGATAAGCAAGACTGTGTTTTATGGAACACGATGATATCTGCATTGGCACAGCACGGGCTCGGTCACAAGGCCTTGCGAGTGCTGGATGACATGATCAAATTCAGAGTCCATCCAAATAGGACGACTCTGGTTGTGATTCTTAATGCCTGCAGTCATTCAGGTCTGGTAGAGGAAGGAGTCCGGTGGTTTGAATCAATGACTAGTCAGCAGGGGATTGTTCCTGATCAAGAACATTACGCATGTTTAATAGATCTCCTAGGTCGTGCCGGTTGTTTTAAAGAATTGATGGCCAAGATTGAGGAAATGCCTTTTGAACCCAACGAGCATATTTGGAATGCAATCTTAGGAGTATCTAGAATCCATGGGAACGTAGAACTGGGAAAGAAAGCAGCAGAAGAGTTGATCAAACTGGACCCTGAATCGTCTGCGGCATACATATTGCTGTCAATTATTTACGCAGATCGTGGGAAGTGGTATTTAGTAGAGAAGCTGAGAGGGTTTATGAAGAAGAGAAAGGTGAACAAAGAAAAAGCTGTTAGTTGGATTGAAATCGAAAACAAAGTTGAAGCTTTCACAGTATCAGACGGGCCTCATGCTCATACTCGGAAGGAAGAGATCTATTCCGTTCTGCAAAATCTGGCTGCACTTATGGAAGAAGAAGCTTCAAGAACATGATATGATACATCATTGAAACACCTGCAAAAAAAGTTTTTCCCAGGATTGTACACTGTTAAAGCCTGCAAAAGAGCAGGGATTTATACGATAGAACTACAACCTTTCTCAGAATCCACATCACCAAAGAGAACAAAAACGCAAAGAGTGTATGGAGGGAGCAATCCCCTATCGAGAGCATATCCATAGATTGTAATCCCCTTATTATTATGTCCTAGGTATTCCACTGCAATGTAACTCCCACTATCAAATTTCATTGCAAGTTCATTAAAAGAAGAAAGAAAAGAAAAGCATGCAACACACCTAGAGCTTGCCTACCCTGAAAGCAGCAAGATAGATCCATTGAGAGCGAGACATTGATTGATACGTTGTCGGATGAGTCAGTGTCACTCTCAGGTGATACAGATTCAGAAGCACATGTCAAAGCCATGTGCCACCTCGTCGCAATACACACTAGTCCTTGAGCTCTGTGTGTAATTCTTGCAGCACCCAACATACATAAGGAGAGTCCACTTAGCTGTACTGCAGAGCATACCTAGAAATGGAAGAATATGTATGCTGCATTAAAAGAAGAGTGCTAAAAGTAAAGAGCTATTCAACAGAGCTTAATAGATGAATTACCACCAAATCACCAAAGCTGAGGAAAGTCTCCTTCATAGCAGCACATTGAATGAGTTGGACATACAGACAACTTATTGGAAAGACGAGTAAGGTGAAGACTACAAACACCAAATAGGATACAGCTTTACCAGAAGAGGAAGAGTGATCCAAAGCACACCACTTAAAGAGAAAACGAAACTTGTACAAATCATCAGAAAGCAAAGGTTCTGAATCATCAAGAAAGTATCCATCATCACAAGGATTCATATTCTCACAGCAAAATGAGCTGAGAGGGAACCATCTTTCTGGTGCAATGATCCTTTTATAAGCAACGTTCCTGGAATCTGTTGGAACATACGTAACAGAAGTTTCTCTCCATCATACACTTCTTTAAAAAAAGGTGAAGGCAATCTTTATCGACCACATCAATACCACATCAAACCAACAAAAACCGGGTTTTCCCTGATTTGGGCTCAAATGTTCAGGTACTTATATATGGGCTTTGTAAGCCCATATAAGTAGGCCCACTTGAACAGAGGAAGGGTGATGGTTGCCCTAATTCCGCCGTCTTCTTTTTCACCGATAAATAAAAGTGTCGACGTGGCAGTGACAGGGTTTGTACACATATATATATAAGAAACAGCGTTTGCTTCACGCTAAGAGAGAGATTAGCAGATCTGATCGGAGAAAGCGAGAGAGAGAGTTTTGATCAGAATGAGCGGTGGCGATGGAAACAACGGTGGTGGTGGAGAGAGATTGAAGGGGACAGTGAAGTGGTTTGACTCACAGAAGGGATTTGGTTTCATTACACCAGATAATGGTGGTGAAGATATCTTTGTTCATCAGTCGTCGATCAAATCGGAAGGGTTTCGTAGTCTTGCTCCAGAAGAATCTGTTGAGTTTGTGGTTGAAGTTGATAACACTGGACGTGCAAAGGCTGTTGATGTTTCTGGTCCAGATGGTGTTGCGGTTCAAGGAAATAGCGGTGGTGGAGGCGGTGGTTTTGGTGGTGGTGGACGTGGTGGTAGATATGAAGGAGGTAGAGGAAGTGGTAATTGCTATAAGTGTGGTGAAGAAGGTCACATGGCTAGAGAGTGTTCTCAAGGTGGTGGTGGTGGAGGATACAGAGGCGGTGGTGATGGTGGTGGAGGATACAGAGGCGGCGGTGGTGGTGGTGGTGGTGGAGGATACAGAGGCGGTGGTGGAGGAGGAGGAAGCTGTTACAGCTGTGGAGAGTCAGGACATTTTGCAAGAGATTGTACAAGTGGTGGTCGTTGAAACACATTGAAGAAGAAGAAGAAAGGTTAATGATTGATCCTCTTCTCCTAGGCTTCTATGAATCAATCATTATCTTATCTTATGTGTTTTATTTTTGGAATTACTAATTACAAAATTAGGACTTTATCGTTATGCTTCTTCTTGTGATGACTGTGAGAGGCTTCATTGTTTATCTATGATGTTTCATGGTTGCTTTATTCATAAAGATACAAGATTATGGTTATGTTTATACAATCTAATTTTCCATTAAGTAAGTTTATTAGAGTACTAAGCAGTGTTATTTCACGAACCGGTTAGATAATTACACCACTTATTGTGATTTCGGGTCGGTTTAAGTGAATTTTATTAGGCTCTCTGTCTTTTGGGCATAAATGTTAGAGTATGCATCTCTGGGCTTATTGAGCCCATTACATTCAGGTACACGATAATAAAAATAAAATTATTTGGGGTAAAAATAGAAGATTCAAAATAATAATGTACTCGCATTGATATAAAACGTAATATAAAAGAATTACAAACAAAACGGCACGCAGTTCTCATAAATGTGGGACCAGTCAAAAAAATCTGCTTGCGTCAGTCAAGTTGAATGTTGACTGAAACAGAATATTTAAATGAGTGTAATTTGTTTCCCATAATACCCTTCACTTCTTTGTTAGATTTTTTCGGATAAGCTTTAGAAATAAAGTAGATTACAATAATCCAACGGCTGAGAATTCTTCTGCGAATCATCCCCAGCCGTCCAGATCAAAGCTGGCCCACCTCTTCTTCTCTTTAGTTTCCCAAAAAGGAAAAATTAAAAAATGATGACGTGGCAGTGATAGGCTTTGTTTACACAGATATAAGACTCAGCGTTGGCTTCACGCCAAGTGAGAGAGAGTAAGAGATCTCATCAGTGAGTTTGTTCGTCGGAGATAGCGAAGAGATAAGAGTGCTTTGATCAGAATGAGCGGCGGAGATGGAATCAACGGTGGTGGAGAGAGATTGAAGGGAACAGTGAAGTGGTTTGATTCTCAGAAAGGGTTTGGTTTCATTACACCTGAAAATGATGGTGAGGATATCTTTGTTCATCAGTCGTCGATCAAATCGGAAGGATTTCGTAGTCTTGCACCTGATGAGTCTGTTGAATTCGTGGTGGAAGTTGATAACACTGGACGTGCAAAAGCTGTTGATGTTTCTGGACCTGATGGTGTTGCTGTTCAAGGAAACAGCGGTGGTGGAGGCGGTGGTCGCGGTGGTTTTGGTGGTGGTGGACGTGGTGGTTACGGAGGTGGTGGTGGTGGTAGATATGAAGGAGGTGGTTATGGAGGTAGAGGAGGTGGTGGTCGTGGAGGAGGAAATGGTAATTGCTTTAAGTGTGGTGAAGAAGGTCACATGGCTAGAGAGTGTACTCAAGGCGGTGGTGGTGGAGGAGGATACAGAGGAGGAGGAGGAGGAGGAGGAAGCTGCTACAGTTGTGGAGAATCTGGACATTTTGCAAGAGACTGTACAAGTGGTGGTCGTTGAAGCAAAACCAACACCTTGAAGAAGAAGAAAGGTTCAATCTTGTCAACATTGATGATCATCTTCTCCTTCTCTCTTATCAATCTATCTTTTATCTTTTGTTTATGGAATTAGGACTTTGTGGTGTTATGGTTCTTGTGTGATGAGTGTGAGAGACTTCATTGTTTAAATTGCATCTCTTTGTTTCATTGTATATCTCTCTTGTAATGAGTTTGAGGTTCATGATAATGAAGGATTTGGCTTTATCCCTAAAGCTTTTCTTTGATTTTCCATGACAAAAGAACAAGAGACATGTTGAGAGATCTATATAGAAGCAAATGTAACACAGAAACCCTTAAACGAACCACAGAACTCGTTTAGTGACCACAAATTCAAAGGCCACGAGTGTGGTTGAAGTGAAGATGGCTTGTTATATCGAAGCTTGTGTAGTCCGTTTGGAACTTCCTTTACTCTCTCCGACTCTTCTTTCCCACCAAAGTCTCCGTTCGTCGGACCAACTGCAAAAGTTACGCAATATGAGTCAATCTGTATTGAAAAATGTCAATTTCATTGAAGAGGGATAAAATATTAAAGTTGAAACCTTTGTTTTCGACGTTTTGTGGGGATCAGAGACTGACATTCGAATCTCTTTTGAAAAGAAACAATCAAAGCTCCAGTCTCTGGGAATTGCTCCATGAACAAGATCTTAGCTCTTCTATATTCGAAGAGAAAGAAAAGAAGTGTGTACCAGATTATACACTAACCATAAGCGCGATTAAGAGAGGGATTCACGTAACAAGAGTATTGGGAAGTGTTGAAAGAGAGATTGTGAAATTAGCCCATAGGATTAATGTCGCCGATTCAGGACAGATATTGCTATAGGAATCATTCATTTTGTTAAGAGCTTACTTGTTTATTCGAGAAGAAGAACATGTGACTCCTCTCGTGCTGTGCAAATCAAGTTCCTGAGCACAAGACTCTCCAAGCATATTTGAGAAGGAATTTTTTTTGGACAGACATGAAGGAATTGTAACAATGTGATGCATAGACATAATTACTGCTATGTACATGAAAGCAAAAGATTAGAAATGAAAGTAAACAATACAACCCGTGTTGCGTTATATGGTCACTCAGTCATGTGACATTGAACGATGAATATTATGTGGCATGTTATTTGCAGCGAAGTTTGACATTTTGAAAGATTTTTTGGGACAAAAGGAAACCTTTATTAATTCCCGAAGCGCTGTAAGCAATGAAATGCTCAAAACAAAAAAAGCCAAGCCTACTTCGCCAAATCGCTATATTAGATTCATACTAAAAGAAGTTGTGCAGACGGAGGCCAAATTCTTTAAGAAGTTTGGATATCAATATTTTAGTTACTTTGCAGAGATTTTCAAATCACGACGCCCAACTTGTATTGTCAGAATTCTAGGAATGTATCAAGTTGTTTTCGATCTGTCTTTGAAAAATTATATTAGAATATTTCTATTATATTGATATCGCTCATTTTATGGCAAATGTCTATTAAACATTTGAATGAACGACACCGACTTTTTGACTCTTCCGTTCTTTTTTCGTACGTAAAAAGTTGAATCAAAGTGAAAGTTGAATCAAAGTTGTCTTACAATGTTTTTAGATTGTTCATGTCTTTAATGAATTCAAGAGAAGAGCCATATGTTATAATAACTTTGAAACGGATGCAACACATACAGTTCTGTCAAATTAGTTAACTTGGACAATGACGATGGTATCGGACCACTCCAACCAGTTCCCACAATTCTCTATCAGAAGAACACATACCAATATTAATACAGAACTGAGTCTATTATATAACTCTTTATATGTGAAACCTTCTTACAAGATATCAATGAACCTGCAATAGATGTAAGTAATTCCTTGAAATAATTAATTGAACAAGACTTTGGTGAAGACTAAATGATTCCAGAGGTTTGACATATACACTCACAATTTCTCTAGTTTTGTATAACTTGCAATCTCAGCTGGTATAGAACCAGAAAAATTGCTTGGACCAATACTACTGCATAATATACATAAGAAACCATCAAGATTGCTTCTGAAGGCATTTCGTATTTAAATGATGAAGAAGTAAATTGAGCTTACAATAATATTAACTCTGTACGCAAACCGATTTGCTTAGGAATTAGTCCAGACAGATCATTGAATCCAATAATCCTAAGTAATTAAAGAGTTGAGCGTAAGGGTCAAGTTAAGGAATTATTGACTAAAAATGTATAGAGAAAAAGAAAAAGGAAGAAAATTTCAAAGGCTTTTACATATTTTGCATTTGAGTCAGATTTCCAATTGCAGGAGACATAGAGCCTGTTAGATAATTGCCACCCAGAAACCTGAAAGAAAGAAGAAATAAAAATAGCTAAGTAGGTTTTATACAGATATGTGAGATACTTCAAGGTCCAAAACTCTTGAGGTATAGGTCCTACAACACCTAGGTCTTAAACCTTTTGTTGTGAAAACAATAGCCAGCCAAACTGAGAATCAAGCATTACACTTGTGGGGGCAGAGAATGGGGAAAAAGGCTTACAGAGCTGTAATGTGATAGATTGTGGAGCTGACGAAACTACAGTTGCATTTGATGAGAGGGTTGAAGGTTTTGTTCTCTATGGAGATATTGTCATCAACCGCGATGCCGGAGCAAAGTTCGCCGCTAATGTTCCAATCTCTAGTTGTGCAATGCCCCAAGCCGCAAAGACAGAGTTCAAAGCACCCCCTATAAACATTATGATCACGAGCATAACATTAGAACATTATTATTCTACTTAGTATAATTACCAAATTATCAATAATTGGATTGACAAAACCATATACATAGCTTAAAACACATTGTTATAATAAATGATAAATTAATTGTAGCAAGCATAAATCAAACTTATAACATCGAATCATTAGCTATATCAGAAAAAATTATTAGCTAGATCATCAGAATGAATAGCTATATCACTCGGAATCTTCTGAAAACATTAATTAATGAATATGATTTATTATTCTTTACGTATATAGAGATTTGGATAATTTTACCTCAAAAAAAGAATGAGAGAATATTATGGATAGAAATCTGATGAAATAGTGTTAAGTTATGAAACACAAACCGTCGTCGGGATGAGTAGTGGCTCGTGTTTGGTTTTTGTGCAACAACCAAACTTCTTGACTCTTCTGTTCTTTTTTCGTACGTAAAAAATTATAAAACATAGAAATCAAGTTAAGTAAAGTTACATTTATAAAATAAAACATCTGCAAACTAAAATTATACAAAATATATTTTTGTTTAATGCATGTTTTGATTGTATAATATTTATTTTTTATATCTTTATATATAATAAAAGTGTAACTTTAACTTAAACACTATCTTATATTAGTATATTTTGACTACATAATATTGTTTTTGAAAAATAATTGTCATGTTATATTTGTATTAATTATTTTCTTAATAATTAAAAATTTATCTCTTAATAAGATTCTATAACTAATTATTATTATATTATTATTATTAGTATGTAGATAATATTATTTTCTATTTACTTTAAATATAATAAAGACGGATTTAAATATTATTCATTTATAATTATATTTCTAATTGGTCATTTACTTTATTTTCCTAGCGAACTCGAAAAACAAGAAGTAAGTGTCGTTCTTTATAGCTCTCTCAATGACTGTCTTAGCCTCTCTTGCAACAAAGATTATATCGTTTTCTATAAGATTTATATTTTATCAAAGATTAAATGTTGTTCCTTTGTTTCTTTTGGTAAGCATACTTAGCAATGATGATGATTTGTTTGTTGGCATATAAGTTTAGTTTGATGATGATGAAAAAGTGAGGAGTTAAAGCTGTTCAGGTGTTGGTGGTAGCTCTATGACATTGTTTGTTAGAATGTTCTTGACAGAGGTAAGACCATAACTGTGACTCCAAAGTACTACACTTTTGTTTGTGCCATCGAGTTTGGTAGAGTCATCAATCCAGATATGTACATGATCATTTCCAAGGATATCGTAACTGCTCTGGATGATGCCCTCCCAACAGAGAGTCCGTGAAGGTACAAAAGTTATATCTTTTGATAAAGATGTTTGAATTCATACAAATGGGTTTTACTCATGATTTGACAACTAGTAGTTGTTACATTCATTACGACATATTGCTTATGCAGAACCTGAAAACGAAAACGAAGCTGGAAAGTTTGAGAAACATCCTAGAAGAAGATAAGTCCATTCGCCAAACAACGACTTTGACAATCTTCATGGAATTACTACGAAAGATCGTAAGATCAAGCAAAAGACTGGGATGTAAAGTGATGACAAGCAACACACTTAATCATGAACCGGTTTTGGTTCATGAGGGTACAAAGAGACAATTGAAGGTCATTGGTTAATGATTGTTATTTGGTTGTCTCTAGAAAGTATCCGGATCAATCTTTCTATGAGATTTGATGAAGAGAGTTTGTTGATAAGAGTTAGTTAGGTTGATAAGAGATAGATATAAGATCTTTGAAGATCTTATCTCTTTGCTTTATGTAAACCTATGTAATCTGATGAGAAATAGTGGATTGCTTGTGCTGTCAAGCCGATAGATAAGGTACTCATTCCAGACCTGCACTCATATAAATTTTGTGTGCTCATATACATACTAATCGAACATTAATTCATAACATGGGAGAAGGGACGTGCGAAATGAATCGCTTCTTAATATCAGTCTCTACGATAGTTTCTCGTGTCGGCATTCTCGAGCTACTGAGTCTTTTTAATTTGGAGAGAATTTGGAGAGAATGATGATTTAAAAATACTATACATTGTGGAGCCAAATGCGTTAATGGTGGTCAACAAAGCTAAAGAGGATGCAGAAGAATGGGCAAACAGAACTGATAAAGATGAAAGAGAAGCATCTCCACATGCTCCTCAACACACTTGTGCTAAATGGAAACCACCACCATCAGGTATGTGCCTGAAATGTAATCTTGCAAGAGACTGTACAAGTGGTGGTCGTTGAAACCACTTGAAGAAGAAGAATAAAGGTTCAATATTGATCATCTTCTTCTTCTTTACTCTTATCAATTTATCTTTGATCTTTTGTTTATGGAATTAGGACTTTGTGGTGTTATGGTTCTTGTGTGATGAGTGTGAGAGACTTCATTGTTTAGATTGCATCTCTTTGTTTCATTGTTTATCTCTCTTGTGATGAGTTTGAGGTTCATGATAATGAAAGATTTGGCTTTATTCCTAAAGCTTTTCTTTGTTTTTCCATAACAAAAGAACATAGACAGGTTGAGAGATCTATATAGAAGCAAATGTAACACAGAAAGCCTTAAACGAACCACAAAACTTGTTTAGTGACCAAAAATTCAAAGGCCACGAGTGTGGTTGAAGTGAGGATGGCTGATTGGAGGTGGTGAGGAAGCCATAACTGGTGACTGAGTAGGACATTGGTAACATTTGGTGAAGAGACCAAAAGTGTCAATCTGATGAACAAAATTGATCATACTAGCCCATCCACCGAAGCCGAATCCGACTATAAACACCCACACAACTATGAATGCATTGATGGTGAAAGCACCAGTCCATCGTCCAAGAAACCTTGGAGGTTGTTCAACAGCGTTTTCACGAGCTGCAGATGATCTGAATGTGAAGATATGAGCAAGTGCAGGGATGATGTAGACAGTGAAGCTAACGAGAAGTGATCCAACAGTTGAGTTAATAGGACCAAAGAATGGGAATATGATTGCTAGAAACCAAATTGGTATCACCACAGGAAGTCTAGCTGCAGCTCGTTTACACATGCTTGGACACTCATGAATCCCAATTAGCTTCTCCCACACAAAGTAAAGTGGAGTACAAGCAAAACCAAATGTGATAAACTGGTGAATGAGCATGAGAACTACTGCAAAGTCACGGTATAGATTCTTTGGAAGAAGTGCAAATGCGTTTGAATGGTTTAAAAGCATATCACCAAAGGCCCAATAAACTGCAGAAGCTGAAGGTAGGGTCAATGTCAACACATAGAGTGTTGCAAATAAGTATATAGACTTGAACTTCTGAGGCTTCCACATAGCATGCATTACCTCACTGCACAAACACAATGTCACAAAGTGAGTGAATTGTCATTTTCATTACTAATGTGTAATTACAGTTTTACCCTTAGGAAAAGAGACAAAGGACACATACACAGTAACAGCATGTCCACCGAATGTGTATAGAATGTTTGTAGCTCCTGTGAAGTATAATACAAGCTTGCTTGGTCCTGAATGCTTTACTCCTTCTACCTATTACATTCATTAAAAAAAGAAAACTCTAAATTATTGAGATATTATTTTCTGCAATTAAAACCTTGTCTACACCAATGTTATAGGGTTCTGTAATATAGTGGGGCCAAGGACCACATGTTGCTTGAAACATAAGGGTCAAGATTAAAAGACATAAGAAAGCAGACAACTTTGTTGATGTTTTTGAGTCTCCTTTAGCTACAACAAGATCAGCTATCAAGTAAGTTCATTAGAGTTACCTGTCCATGGAGGATTGATGCAATGGTGAGGTACCAAGCAGTGTAAGTAGTCATAACAAGTCCAAGAAAAGACCAGATCCTGTAGTTGTGGAAAGATGGAATGAAGACTGTTGTTGCACAACATGCTCCAAAGATGTATGTCCATGTCCTCTTGTCTAGATTGTCATTTATGTAATAGATGTTGCTGCAAAAAATTCATTCATTTCTCAATCATTAAACCACATTGATCAATCATCAGTCTTAAAGAAAGAATTATAACAGTACCTGGCACAAGCTATGAGTTGAATGACAGATCCAAAGAGAAGGAAAGTGCAGTTAAATGCCAAACCAACATTCCTCCAATGCTTCCCAAGTAACCCATCCAGAACCTCAAACCACTGCAAAATCCCAATCTCAAATCAATAACTTTTGTTTTTGAGAAGATGAGAACTTTGAGATATAGAGTTATGAAAAGAACCTGAATGACATGGTTTCTGAAGTTAACTTTCTCTCTTTCCTTTCTGGTTCTGTATTCAACATAGAGAATACTAATGAGGTAAGCAGTCCAACTACCTAAAAGACCATAGAAAAGCTGAAACAGAATCCCTGAGAGCATTCCAAGTTGTGAGAATGAGTATGGTAGTGTCAACAACACTTGAGCCACCTGCAAAATCCAAACACATTCATCAGAGCTGTTTCATTTCATCTGAGAGTGTTTGTTATATATGTAAAGAAGAAACAAAACTAAACCTGGTTGGAAGCACAACTGAACCAAGCATCATAAGTAGAACCACCATGCCAAAACATGTCAGATAACTTAGATTTGATGTCTGAAGGTTTGCCTTCACTTTCCATCTCAACATAGTTGCCAACAACAACAGTTTCTGCAGCTTTCTCACCGTTCTCCATCTCAATGATCTTCTTCTTCTCCTTCTGCTTCTCTTTTGTGTAAATGAATGAATGAAGTAAGAGTGCAAGAGTGAAGTGAATGGAGAGAGACAAAGAGAGATATATATAAAGAGAGAGATAGAGAAGAAAGAGTGTGTAAACAGAGAGGGAGACACGGAAGGAGAAGTTCAAGGCAAGATGATGAAGAAGGAAGCAGCTTAAGTTTGATAGCTACTTGTGAGAGTTTATGTTTCGGGAGTCACAACCACTTCCAATCTATTCTTTTATATCTTTCTTTCTATCTCTGTCTTTATGTATTTCTACTACTTCTTCTTTTACTCCATTTAACCTTTTTTTTTTTTGCTTATAGTTTTAGCTCTATATTTATTTATCCTAACCAAAACTATACTAACTAATAATAAAACAGATTTTAATTTACAGTTTGAAAATGTTTTGTGTTTATTTTAAGGATTATGCAAAAAAAAAACCTTGAAATCACTAATTTTTGTATTTTTATCTCCGAATTTCAACAATTTCTAAGAAATTAAAAATAGTATACAATATATTACATCTATTTCTAAACATAAGATTTTTTAGCCAAAGATATGTAAATTTAGAAACTTAGTTCTTTATCAATGAAACTGTTTTCTATTTAAAATAAATGAAAATCCATTTAGTCGATATAAGTCGCTCCCCCTTCACGCAGAGGTTGAAGCCGTTATTTGGGTGTTGGGTGTGCTCGCGAAGTATAGCATATCCGAGGTGGAGATCTCGACAGACTGTGAGATGGTGTTGCTCATCTTCCAGCGACCAGAGGATTGGCCGGCATTTGCACCATACCAGGAGGAGTATCAGATTCTACAGTCATCTTTCGCCAGATTATCATTATCTTCAATCCCACAGCTCCTGAACTACAAGGCGGATGTCTAGCAAGGTCCAGTAGGGTGGCTGCACGGCATTTGGGTATTGGATAGATTAATTTGTAGAGTATGATTAAATTGTCGTTGTCAAAAATAAAATACAAGAGAGCCCGAAATCTTAATAGACCCAAGAAGATTAAAATGCATTTAACTTTACATCAAAATATGTAATACATTTATAATATAAAACAATTTTAAAAAAGAAAATTTATAAAAAAAATCATAGAGGCAGTAATTTCAACATAGATTACAAAATCTAATAAGAGAAAATTATTTAAAAAAATTGAAAATACATTAAAAACCATATCACATTTTTTTACGGAATTAATTTGTACTTTTATAAAAAATTTAAAATTGGCAACTTGATTGTCTTTGGACAGAAAATCTTTGTTTTATTTATTCTAACTTTGTTTCTTTGCCGGCTAAATTTTGTACAGTAAAGTGTATTGTAATTAAGTGGTGATTAGTTGTATTTATCAGCAAATTTATTAGCCTAATCACATGGTTTAGAGAAGAGTCACGTTTTGGTCGCACGAGTGGTCTTTCGTTTCTCGAGCATTACATATTATTCTAATAAGCTTAACTCGTTAAACTAAACATTTTTGGCTATAAGTCAAGTATTCGATATATTAATTATATAAAAAGACATTTATATTTTTTTAAAGAATGAGAAAATGAATGATTAGATAAGAAGACAAAAGTTTGAAAACAAAAAAGATAAATAGTACATTAATATTCTCCTATGATTTGAAATACTCATAGATAGTACTTTTGTAGTATTTATTGTTCTTTAGATTTTCTTTTGATGATTTTTATAGAGATTCTACTGTCTCTGCACTTCTCTATTTACAGCTGTAAATAATAATGGACTGTCAAAACCAAATATTGGATTTTGTTCTGTCAATTTCAATAATTGTAATGCCAAAAATCTTACTTTACTTTTCTGTTATGTAAAGTTTAATTTATAGTAAAAAAAATCATTCGATTTAATATTATTGTGATTGATTTCGATCTAGATTTTTAATTTTTGATTCTAAGATTTAATTTTCTTGGTATATGGAGTTTAACAATAATGATTTGAGCAATAAGCAAAATAACATCATTTTCTTTTAAAATTAAACCGTTAATAAAACGTACAATAAATAATTTAAAAATTTAATTCCAGGTATATTAATATGAGTAATTAGGAAAGTTGATGTATTAATATAAATAATCGAAAAGTTCAAAGCACAAAATAATTAACTGAAAAACTACAATTTTCGTGAGAAATAAATAAGTAGAAAAAAGAAGAATGCAATAACTCTTAATATTTTTTTTAAAAAAAAATAGTAAAATTGAGCATTAATTTTCGTGATTATTAATTATTTATTGGTCACAACTTAAAAATAAAAAAACATTCACTCTTTTTTGTTAATTAAAATATAAAAAATATTCACTATTGGTATTTCACATAGTTTCACCAAGGATTATTATCATGAAATAATAGATATATTACATTATGTATATGGGAAAAATATACAAGCAAGCATAGAGAGTTGATATATTGTATACTATATAAATGTATAAGATATGATAAAATTTATAAAATAAAATAAAAATGAGATGGAATAATAAGGAAATAGACCGAATCATTGCAAGAAAACAAGCGTGGTCGCTTTTATAATAAGAGTGTAGCTCACTTTTATCACATGCTCTTTCTTCTCTCTCTATGAAATTTGTGCATTTTCTTATTATTCTCAGTTTCGTAAACTTTTTTATATAAATTTCCATAAATTAAAACTTATATAGTATAACATAGTAAATTGATTTATAGGTTTCTCATTCCATTGGCAAAAGCATATAAGAAACTAGCTTAAGGTAGAAGAATACAAACAAGTAGATAACCACAAAACAAAACCAACATATATAAATGTGTTATGTATCAGATCATGTGGTCTCAAAAACAGACATTTTTTGTTTGGTAATGCCTATAATATTGACGTTTTCTTGAAAAATGTAATGACCCTTCAAATAAAAGTATTTATATAGAAAACAATCTATTTCCAAGTTTTATTAACCAAAATTATTTTACTTAATTTGGAACTGATTGCATACAACTATATTGCTATCACTCACAATTCTGTTTGAAATCAACATTTGAAATGGACGCTTGACAAATATCAATTAAAATAGTTGTTTAAATACAAATTGTTCTTATTCTAGTGTTTGGCGGTAAATATACTTCAGGTATGTCAGTTGTGGTCCAATATTATTTACCGTTGACAAAAAAAAATAGTTGTTTAGATCGAGTTATTTAACTAGTAGCTTCAAACAAACTTATTTATGGACGTTTTCTAAACATTGATTTTAACCATTCGGTTTCATACAATTTTCTATATAACTATTCATTTTTCAACCGTTTTTACTAAAAAAAAAATTAGCAATCGAATTATTTGTATCTTCTTTCTTGAATTTAAGTTATGTTACAACATAATATCTATAGTTTACACAACTATGTTGATCATAAAAAACATGTATATATTCTGTTTATTTACTTAAAAACAGTTGTTTATCTCCTCATGACCTCATCATGGTGTTTTTGTGATGCTAATATTATGTAAGAAACAAAAATTTCATGAAAAATTAATATATACTATTTTATAAATAAACATGATGATGAATTATTATGCTGTTGTAATCATCATAGTACAAGTTATTTAAATAGTTTGAATTTAGAAGTCAGTTGTTGTATCGTTTCATGTAAATATAGACATATTTATTATTTATGACCCTATCATCATATCTCATAATTGGTTTGTCTTTTCAATAATTATAATAGAATAAAACAAAAATTACATTGCTCGAAATACTGTCATTAGAGCATGCATGAGTGTTTACCACTTATTCTATTCTTTATCTTCATTCTTTGCGAATATTAAGAGAAATGATTTACTAAATGAATGTCTTTTAACCATAAAAGTTCTTCTATTTAGTTATGATTCCATGTTAAAATAAACTACACTTAATTCTACTTATGAAAACTAATTGATAATTTCTAAGTGGTCTGAAATTTACAGATATAAATCGATGAATGTTTTCCATCAAAAAAAATTCATCAAAATAGTATATAACAGATGTGTCTATCAAAAATAAATATATTATATATAACTATGCTTAAGTTACAAAACAATTGGATATGTATATAGTTATATTTGAGGACATTGGTAATATTTCTGTTTCTGGCAAAGAGATGTCGAATATTTGATATTAAAATTATTAGTTGGAGAACTAAACCACCCGATCGAAAATATTTTGATTTTCAAAATCAGTTCTTTAAACAAGTAAAATGTGGACTGCAAGTGTAACTAACGAGGCTACACATTGAGTGAATAAAGAAGGTTTTTCTTTATTTTTGTGAACAACACAAAATTAGTAGTACTAATGCTTAAGAGAAAGTGAGACAATTACAAATTAACACACTCTTATGTTTTCTCTGTTCTCTTTGTCTCTCCTTCATTATAATATTCTTACCCATTATTATTTACAGCAAAATCTATAAAGCTGAATAAGTATGTAATACCTGAAAAAAGGAAAATAAAAAGCTGAGTATAAATAATTTTAGTTAACAGAAACCTTTTGATTTGGTGTGTAGACAAAGTCTTAAGAGTAAGTAAATACTAAAGACTTTATGAGTTTCTATTTTCTTTGGTCTGAAACTGATTAGACTTGGTCAAACCAAAAAGCTCCTTTTAATCAATTTTATTTATTGAAAAAACAATAATATGTGAATAAAATTTGTCTGTCTCCTTTGTCACGCCTTTTACCACTTACTATAAAGAAAGAAAACAACATTTTTATGTTCCTTCATAATTTAGATTCCCATTTGTTTGTCATCAAGCTCAATCATTTTCAATTTCTCTTGTTGTCTTCTTTTTTAGCAGACATTT